>JAIPRL010007207.1:0-24344 GCA_025469235.1 Pemphigus obesinymphae
AAGAAATGGCAGAAAAACAGAGAGAGGGAGGATTGGGTAGAGTATAAAAGTTTATCTAAAGCAGCAAAAAGTGCAGTGAGTAAAGCTAAATTAAAGAAATATGATGAGTTGTATGAGAGGTTAGGAATTAAAGAAGGGGAAAAAGAAGTGTACAGGCTGGCTAAGGAAAAATAAAAACAATCCAGGGACTTAAGAAATGTTTGGTATATAAAAAATAAGGATAGGAGGATGTTAACAGAGGAAAAGGAAGTGATAAAGAGATGGAAAGACTATTTTGAGGGATTATTAAATGAGGAATTTCGGAGAGAGGCAATTGATCGGGTAGAGTGGAATTTGGGTATGGTAGATTTAATAAGGGAAGAGGAAATGTGGAGTGCTGTGAGAAAAATGAAAAATAAGAAAGAGGTGGGACCGGATGGAGTACCAGTAGAAGTATTGAAAGTATTAGGAAGTTTAGGTATGCGATGGCTGACAAAGTTCTTTAATAAGATACTAGTTGAAGGAAAAATTCCAGAAGCGTGTAGGAATAGTTGTGTAGTACCAATATTCAAGGGTAAAGGAGATGTACAGGATTGTGGAAATTATAGAGGGATAAAACTTATGAGCCACAGTATGAAGATTTGGAAAAAGATTGGGAGAGAAGGCGAAGGAGAAGAAGAAGAAGAGTTTACGGTAGATTATCTAATTTAGGACCATATTAAGGTGCGTATCCACCAAAACGCACGGCCGCACGAACGGCCGTACGAACGTATGCATGTAACTTTATGCATGTACCGTGTGGTGACGACGTCTACACCAAATCGAACGAATTAACTTCCGTTAATTATTATTAATTAACTTTTTCCCGTTCGCTTACTTTTCGGTAGTTAGCTCCGTACACTCGTAAGTATCAAACGTTGATATTATTCGTTTTATTAAAAAATGAATAATGAACTGAGTACTGCAGGTCATCATGACCTTGATACTATAGCTGTTTGTGTTGGGTATATTATTATAAATTCATTATTAAAAAAAAAAAATAAAAATAAAAAAAAAGCAAAACTCCACGTTTTTGTATGGCTTCTGTGCTAAAATGTAGGGAGTTATACAGTATAACTAATTTCTTAACTGATTTAAATATAGAAGGTGAGTAAATTTTTATAATTTTTGTCGAATGAGGTTAAGTACCTTTACAAATCTTCTTCAAATAATTGCGCCTATAATAGAAAAACAAGACACAAATTATAGAAAATGCATCTCAGCTAATGAACGATTAGCCATAACTCTTCGATACCTGGCTACTGGAGACTCATACATTAGTTTGGCTTATACATTTTAAGTGTCCAAACAAATCATTTCAAGAATAATACCTGAAGTCTGTTCTGCAATAATACAAGTTCTCAAGGAATATGTCAAGGTCAGTAATATTATAATATTTTATCATTTGTATAATATTACATGATATTGTATCATTTTTATCATTTTATTATTGTAATAATAACATTATTTTATTAACTTTTATAAAATATAAATTTATGACTCTTTATTAGCTGTTTTTTATGAAAAGTATAAAATAGTATTATTTTTGTATAAAAATTATAATATTAAAATAAACAGTAAGGTACCTCCCATATACAATAAATATAGCATAATAAATTGAATGCCAATACTAACAACATGAGATATAAAATAAAACAAATAACAATCAGTCTTGATGTTACAATTTTAATTAGGTAATTATTTTTGGGAAAATTAAAATTAACTTTGTATTTAAACAGAAACAAAATAAAAATAATAGTACAAAATGTGCACAATTAATAACTTAATAATAATAGTATAGCAAATCAATAAATTAAAGTAGTAATAAAAAAAACAAAATGTTAACTAAATATTTATTATTTTGTATTACCAAAAAGTACTTGTTTTTATGTAATTGTGTAACTATTTATGTAGTTAATGCATATTTGTATGTGTTGATGATTGAAATGTATTAGTGTTTACGCAAAGTTTGTTCAGAAAGTGTAAACAGTGACTAAGGTTGCTGATTTGGTGTGAGGTTTTCAAGATATGTTAAAGGCATTTGATGAAAAATTGTGCTGTATTTGGTTGAAAATTATCAGGAATGTAATTAGATGGTATTTGTGGTACAGGATTTTGAAAGTAATAAGGCTGGATATTAGTGGAGTATTGTTTCATTTCTGTATTAAATATTAAGTTCTGTATTTGGTTTTCTAAAATTGCTCTTTCAGGGGGAGAGAATATCTTTAATATATTTTCTACGAATATAGCAAATCCATAACTTACGGCGGGGTTTTTTCACTAATAGATTTCATGATTACAAATGCTTCATTTAACATAATATCTGGATCGTCACCTTCACATGTATGTTTTTTTTTTCAATTTTTCTTTCCACAGTCGAATTTAATTTTCTTATTTGTTCATCTCCATTTAAAATACCTATTTATTTTTCCATTTTCATTTTCGATATGTTTATTTTCGACATATCCTTCTATTGACAATGCAGTAACATCTAAATCACTGTCGGGTGAATACGATTGTTCTTCAACCTAAAATAAATAATAAATTTTAGTAGATAAATAGGTACCTAACTATAAATAGATTGAATAACAAAAAATATTATATAAAAATATAGTATAAAAAAATATTTTGTATTAAGTTAAAATGCATCATATTTAACTAGTACTAACAGGATTAAATAATTTTGAATATTAAAATAAAATAGTATCGTTTTTTAACTTAATATTATTTTAATATATTTTTATGGTAATTTTTATACATTTAATAATTTACAATTCCTCAATCTCAAGAAGAATGGTTATCTGTTGTAATGGGGTATGAAAAAAAATGGAATTTTCCACATTGTATTGGTGCTATAGATGGCAAACATATCCAATTACAAGCTCCTATCAACAGTGGTAGCCAATACTTTAACTATAAATCTACATTTAATATGGCTGTTGTGGATGCTGATTATAATTTTTTATACGCCGATGTGGGCTGTCAGGGGAGAATTTCAGATGGTGGTGTTATTAAAAATAAAACATTTTATAAATCCTTAGAAAATAAAACTTTAATGATATCCGAACCGAAATGTTTGATAAACGGAGAAAATAAAATGCCGCATGTTTTTGTCGCAGACGAAGTATTTCAATTAAAAGACAACATAATGAAACCTTTCAGTGGTGTTCAACAAAAAGGATCAGTTCAGAGATCTTTTAATTATCGACTATCAAGAGCCCGCATAGTCGTGGAAAACGTTTTTGGAATTTCATCGTCAGTATTTAAGGTGTTACGAAAACCAATGTTATTAGAACCTGACAATGCAGAGCGTGTAGTTTTTGCATGTATTTATTTACATATTTTTTTTAAGAAAACAAGAAATTACAAACAATTATTTTACATATGATGAAGATATAGATGGTAATATTGTTGAAGGTACTTGGAGGCAAGATAATATGGATATAAGATCCTTTACTTCGTTACCAAGAGTTGGTCGAAAATCCACTAGAACAGCCGAGGAAATTAGATTAGAATTTGCAAAGTATTTTTTCTCTGAACGATTACCATGGTAAAATAATTTTTGTTTAAATTTAACTTTTGTTATTATTAAAAAGTAGGTAGGTACCTACATTATTATTATTGTTATTATAAATTTCATAAATTGAAAATAAAAATTGTATAACTTGATATCAATTTATGTGCCATGTATTAATTATTTGTAATTATTATTTTATGTTTATGTACCTACCTATATCAATTCGTGATAACTGGTAATAAATGGTACTTTGATCATTTAACTTATTTTATGTTTTATTTTTCGTATACCTATATACTTATAAACTATATATTTTTAATTATAACAATAATAATAATTATAGTTCTATATATTTTTGTTATTATACCGACTATTTAGAATTTTAAATTTATTGTAGGATATAGGTACACCTATAACTTTTACGTAGGAATATTTTCTCAAAAAAATAAAATAAAATTGTGAACTAACAATACGATTACAATTGCATTACATTACATCGCACTAATATAGTTCGACTTATATTTTCGTGTAAAAATCATAAAAAATAAACTAACATTAAAAAATACCACCAGAATCTAAAAAAAATAATAAATACTTACACATATATTTAACGTATCTTGCGTTTGTCTCGGCTTAAATTTGTCGTCCAAGAATTTCATTTCATTGAACGCAAACATGTATAAATCATCTCTGTCAGCACCTGAGCAATATGTTTTACTTTGCCTTTGAGGTTCCCGGCGGTATGATCCAAGAAGACTTTCCATTTTTTTTTTCACAATTATAATGTCCGATCACATCTCGTTGGCGATTTCTTCCCATTCATCGGACTTTTTTTTTTTATATTTTTGTAATTTTTTTCCAAAAGATCCCAAAAAATTCTATTTTCTTTATACTACTTAATTAGTTGTAAAGATTTCGATTCCGGCCACTCCGTAGTTTTAAAGAAAACAAATATATAAATATATTAATACAAACATATTATTAATTAATTTTTAATTAAATTAATAAAAAAAAAATTAAATAATATATAGAATATGTAATAGGTACCTACTGTATGACTGTATGACCGCATGACAACGTTTGATCGTATGACGTCCACACCAAAATTTAATTTCCTTTGATGTACCACAACCGGAGCGAACAGGTCTGCACACGAACGAATGGCGTACGTACGCGTGTATGACACGTCTCCACCACGGACTAAGATACTATGGACTGGTATCGAAAGATATATTAGCGGAACCAAAATGTTTCTTAATGGCGGGCGTAAAAAATCTATCAAAACTGTTGCCATCTATGAGCAAAAGTTACATTACTCGTAAATTGATATTATTGTATTCACGAGACTAGTATGTCATATAGCGTTTTCCATCTATTGTATTTGTTTACACTACACTAGTGTAGGCTGTATCACACTACACGCGTGCAATAACAAAAGCAGCAATGCATTATCAATTTTATTGAAATTTTACAAAATTGTATATAAATAATACAATTACGGATTAACGTATTATCTTATCACGAAAAATACTTATCAAAATAAATGATAATTATATATAAATACAGTCAGTGTTCTGTGACTATATTATATAATTATATGCTAATATGTAAAATATGTCATCTTCAACACAATAGTAATGGCGTGAATTAATAAAATAAATAAATTACTTATTTTAAATCATTCATTCTAATATCGAACACTAAGTAATTGGAGGAATTTTTTTCAAATATCACGGCAATGATATCTTAACTCTAAATTAAACCGTTATAGAGCGTTAGCTATGCCAGATTTCCATTTATGAAACTCTTGCGACCCGTTCCCCTCTACACCCTCCATCTAAGCGATACCAGTCCATAGTATCTTAGCCCGTGGCTAAAAGGTCATATCATCATAATGTGTCATGGAAGAACGAAATTGTCGACTGGTTATTGTTCCAAGACATTTGTGTTGATTAGATATGATATATGTATGTATTTATATAGTTACATAACAGTTTTGACCTTATTTAGTACTAAATACTATACGGTAATCTTGCCACCATTTATAATGTGGCCCATAATATGCTTGTAATCATATAAATACTTTATCATTTCATCAACAGTTTTTAAATTGCAAATCATTACTATTGTCATATAATTGGTAAATATGTTCTGTGGTAAAACCATAAATTAAGATATATTATAGGTATATTTATTACTTACTTATTTGTTTACTGAGATAGGCTACGTTAAATAATATGGTTTAATAATAATATATTTATTAATACGTTTGTGGACACGCTAATCTAATAAGATACTCCTTTTTCACTTTTTTTTTTTTTTATTTAAAACGAAACGATAAGAAATAAAATACGAACGGTATAAACCGTACGGAAGTTTCTCCTCCAAAATATCCCTTTTTTGTACCTATACTAAAATATATTGTTTGGGGGTTTCAATAGGTAGGATGTGAGGATGTGTACAGTCCATTAACTATTTAGTTAATAATTGAATATGTCTATCGTCCGCTATGTTTGAAAAAAACATTATTACACTCATTCCATGGCTTAGAACTGGCATTGACTTAATGGTTTCGGTTTTTAATTTAGTCTGTTTTGTTCACTGGTGTGTAAAAACATGAAAATGTACTTTTTTTTTCGTTTTTCGTTACATCAGATTTAAAAAAAAAATCGTCATCGGTTTCCAACTTCCGGATATCTTGCTAACTGTAGAATTATTTTCCATGCAGTATCCCTAATAACGATACTCGTATTTATTGTAATCTATCTATTATAAGTCTAACGAATTAAAATTAAATTTCTAATACTAAAATAATTATAAACTTAATCAAAACATTGAAATATACACATTTTTCTAAAGCAACCCGAGGGGTTTTTTTTTTAATACTAAATGTAAAATACTCTTTTATAACCGCGGTTTTCCAAAAACTCATTTCAAGTCCCGAGTGTCGTTCACATTACAGAATCACCGGATTGCGGTCGGTCGTCCGTCGGTTCACCGCACGACGAGAGTTTCGGCAACGAAACGCCACCGCATTTGACGCCGTCGTCCGGCTCCGGTCGTTGCGTAAACGCCAGTGGCGACGGCAGCAAATCAAAGGGTCGGCAGCAGAGGCTCAGAAAGCGTTCTACGGTCGCCGGCGGGAACGAAGTGGTGAAATGGTGGGGGGGCCACCCGGTACCGTCCAACGGCCGTGATCACTGGACGGCCACAGGACGGGATGTGATGCGGCGTCGGGAGTTTCGGGACGACCGCGGCAGCGGCCACAATAACCGGAGGATCGTTGGCGGCGACGATTCGATTGTCGGCGAACAGACGTGGCAAGTGGCCATCGCTATGGACGGATTGTTTTTCTGCGGCGGAGCACTAATCGCCGACCGGTTCGTTATCACCGCCGCCCACTGCGTCATGACGTAATTATATTATACGATTTATAATAACTCTTATCACTTACCGCAATATAATGCGTTAAATGGTTTAATATAAAATAACCGCATCTCTAGTAGGTATACTCGTATTATCGTATACGAGTATCGTAGTGTGGTTAGGTGCGAATGATATATTTCATCGTGCAATGCGGTCAGGATATTTTTTTTTCTGGCAATAATGATGTGTTGAAGAGCCCAAAGGGTTAACATATCTAAGCAGTTAGATCAGTAGTAATGGTTGAAAACAAAAAAAAAAAAAAAAAAAAAAAAAATAAAAACTTAAAAAGAATCCCTGTGAGGGGATTTGAGCTACTTAGAAAATATCCTACACACTCAACTATACCCGAGCCATTAAACACGGGATCTGTATCGTTAAATTTTACTCCCGAAAATGTGTTACGCATAACTCAAGTATAAATGTTTATCTACAAACGTATTTTGAAATTAAATTTTCAACTAATTTCGTTAGTTTTAAAATCCAGCAAAATATACACCCACTTATCGGATATTCGGGTAGGTATATAAAATACCCGTTCAGTAAAATACGTTCAAATAGCATACCTACTCTCAGTATCTCTTCGCTATTCAGTGGGTAATATAATATTATTTTCTTCGCGGTTCGAGCGTGTCAATACACGATTTTCCGTCATTCGCGTGCAGGCCTTCACTACGTACCTATTTATAATAATATATACGACCGCTCCAAATATTATTAAAGATTAAACCTATTTAAAGAAGGTGTACCGGATACTTAGGTACTTATAGGTATGCTATGTGATCGGATTGTGGGTCGATCACTAAAAACGCCATCATTTATGCCTCGAGTAAAATTATTTACCTAATATGAGATATTATTTTACTATAATATGCGCCAATTGGAGTAAACAAAATAGCAAGCGTCAGAGAGACTATACACGGTTATAAAACTTTGTATTACTTGTACTATTGATCGTTTCATTTACGTTAATTTTTAATGTGTCATAAGTAATTAAGGACGTACACCCGACTTTAACGTAAATGTCCTCATTTTCAACTTTGACCTGGCCAAATTATAATGTAACGAAATCGTAGAATAGAGCTAAAAAACATAAATATAAGAACAACTGGGGCGTACAAAAAAAATTTTATCTTTCAGGATTTCGTAACCGGAAATCCTGGGCTTGTGCTGGTATGGGTATATTTTTGAACACGTTAATATATTAAAGTCAAATCCATATCTTACTATGATTAAAAAAAAGTACACAAAAAATTAAGATTAAGTCATAATCACGCCGAGCGTAGGGTATCATAAACTGGAGTGGGTACAAACTTATAAATGCAGTAAAAAAAAAAAAGTAATTAACAAGCTTGTTGATTACAGAACTAATTAAAATTAATTAAATAATAAAAATCTGTGAAATGTGTATTTTATACGTATTTTACATCGTGACTTAATTTTAAAACCTTAGCGTACAAATGTATGGGTTTACAATGATATGGCTCCGTCAAGTTGGCACCGGCACATTGTCCTAGAAAGTTCAAAGTGGTATCAAAAATTTGCTAGGAATTTGCTAGATTTTGCTAGGCTATTTTCAGAATTTGCTAGTTAAAGTAGTTTGCAATTAAAGCTATTTTTTTTTCAATAATTAATTCGTATCTTTAATTCGGTATGATTTACGTTCGATTCGGAGTAAGTTCCGAGTTTACACCCCAAATTTTCAACCCCCACAGCGACGAAAGGGGTGATTTTAAAAATTTGAAAATTGCCTAGCAAAATCTAGCAAATTCGTCTATACGATCTGGTGTAATTTTTTTTTGATTTGAAGAACGTGCCGGTGCTAACTTTTTTTTTTGAAACGTTCCTGACGTTTTTTGGGGTTCTAGCAAATTCCAAAAACCACCTAGTAAAATCAGGGGTATGCTTATTAACGTGATTCAATATTTTTTTTTCCATTTTTCTAATGTGCCGGTGCAGCGTCAAGTTAGCACTGGCATGTTTGTTTCTTCATTTGTAAGCTTTTGAGACCCTAGCAAATTCTGAAAATAGCCTAGCAAAATCTAGCAAATTCCTAGCAAATTTTTGATACCACTTTGAACTTTCTAGGACAATGTGCCGGTGCCAACTTGACGGAGCCCAATGATATTAATAACGAGTATTAATTTATTACTTTTTAGGTTCCTTATATCCTTATTATTTTTACATACCTAATCATTTTTTTGTTTTTTTTTCTTTTATTATTATATTTATTAAGCTTCCCTGACTAGCTTCGCCCAGGTTGTGAAAAGTATGACTGTCGTCGGGGGTCAAGTCCAAAATATTTTAGGATTTGGCCTTGTGTAATCATTGTGCTCTCAAAATTTAATTTTATATTAATTTAACTCTAAAAATGTACGTTTGTTTTCTTAAGGAAGTACACTTCCATCTATATGATGAACTTGACCTTGAATTCTGAATGTCGGTATATAACCCGGTTAAACTATTTATTTTGCTCCAAAAGTGGTCATTTGTAAGACGTTGTTATAGATTCGTATGTTCTTTTGAAATTCCTTATTTTTGAGATGATATCCTGATAGTAACGAAAGTAGCGGCTGAGGGGTGTGATATATATATATCATTCTAATTTAATCTTACTTTGTTGGTAACACAACCCATTGACTCATCCTTAAACTTTTTGGCATTACAAAGTATATGATTTCAGCATATGATTTCCATCTTATCAGTGGCATTCTGAAAAATAAATATTTTGACATTTTATTTCGTTACGTTTGTAACGTTGGATATTTTTGAACAAATATATGTCATATATTCATTTATCATATGTACACACATTTTTATTGTATTTTATTTAAAATTTTCATTTTATTGACTTATATTTTCGCAGTTAATTAATTTTCGACGTCCGCCATTATGGTGTATGAATATATATTTGGATGTACGCATATTACCTAGTATTAATTTTATTTTATTGTTATTGTGAATTTTAAAACACCCTTTAATCTTTATATGTAATAAAATTTAATGATCAAAATTCATTAAATTGAATTTTGATCATCGCTTATGTGTTTCATACATAGCGTAATCATACACATTATCATCGCACACGAGTAATCATGTTTTCGTACATGTAGTCATACCTACACTTTCGTAATCACGTAAACATGTAAATCATGTAATCACGTCTAATTACGTAATCACATATATAATCACGGAATCGTTTAATTATGAATTACGTAATTACACGAATTAACAGATATACAGACATTGAATTATATACCTGTATGTTACAGCTGAAGTCCGACATTGGTTAATATGCACATTTACAATACCTTTATACTATATATAATAATATCTATAATATGTACTTATATCTACCAAAAATTTACATATTTTTAAACTGTCGTGCGTACGGACTACAGTTAAAAACAAATTAAGGTTATGCGGTCTGCGTTTTCAACGTGTTATTTTATATATGAGTATGATGTTACGGCTATGGTCCAATTGTGACTTTTTTTTTAACATTACAGACAAAAATGTAAAAATTTGTGTATTTATGGTAGATATAAATACATACTTGATATTATTATATAATATAAAATATAAAGGTATTATGATGTGCACATTAGCCAATTTTGGACTTAAGTCGTAATATATATAAGATCATTTTTTTTTTTTTCTGGAAATAACATGTCGGCCAGACGATTTAATCCAATTTTCATGTACGCGTGTACCTACTTTCCAGGAGACAATTTGATCAGGATGGTACTTTGAAGAGGTCATTTTTGATATTTTCGATAATAGCATACAGGAAATACTACCGAAAATAACATAAAATCGATAAACACATGATTTCGTTCAAATCGATTTTTGTTATTTTATTATTGCTAATTTTCCTAGTTATATTTTGTTAAAAAAAAAGAAAAATTTAAAAAAATCGCGAATACAATATTATTTTGTTATTGGTAAAGTGTGTGAGTTCAACCATCTTTATTGCTTACGTTTTTTCTTACAATGCAATGAGTGTAATGTTAATCATACTGAATGTCTGAATGTATAAGTGGCAGTAGGAACGTTCTGAAGAAATATTTATCGAGGGGGAGATGTCTCAAAAATATCGATGAAATACCAATTCTTTAAAATGTAAATATGTAAATAAGTAAAAGAAATCAACTTTCTATTTTTGCCGACTGAACTTAATTTTTCCGACTGCTTTCCAGGGATGAAGGGGAGGAGTGAGATATCCCCTAAATCCATCCCTAGCTGCAGGTAGTAATAGTCAACCCAATTTATTATTATTCATTTGGCAAGAATATTCTGTCTGATAAGCGAAGTGCTGTCAGCCCCACTGACACCGGTCGAGCAATGTGCTTCCTCCACTGACTAGCTTTTTTGTTTTATTAAAAATATATTATAATGCTATAAAAATGCAAGGATATAACCTATATTATAATTATTATACTCGTATATTAAAAATCAAGGAAATTTATAATATATGAAAATGTATATAAATTAAAATAGTTTAAATAATTTTAAGTTTTAATATTGAAAATCTAAATAATATCTGGTACCTATACTATAATTGGAGAAATTATGTGTAGTTTCTGGTGAATAATATTGTGGATCGTCAAATTTACTAGTTGTTTTCACTCGAATACGATTTTTAACTATAGTCTAAGAATTTGCATAATTACGAGTATAAATTATTATAAGTAATAGTATTGACTATAAATTTTCATGTTTTTTTTTCAATGTCGATAACGGACATGTTATTATTAAGTCTCTCTTCAATAATCATCTTATTTCTCCGGAAATAATAAACGATTTATTTTTATTTTTACACCATTAAATTCATAAAAAGTGCGCGTGCAGTCCAGTGTTCGTTTTGAGTTAGAATGCCTAAAACCCCTCTTGGGTTAGTTATGCAATAAAATGAAAATGAGAATAGGTATGAGCTACTATTAGTGAACAGTGCTCAATAAATATTCGATAATGCCTTCTTATCGATATTTTTACTACTCGTTTGTCTAATTTAATTTTATCTTTACTGTGTTGCGATAAACCGAGGTGGAACTGCTGATATTGAAGGTAATCAAATTATATTTTATCAAAGCTTATAGTGCTAATTTTTAATATTATTATAATTTTTAATATTATTATGAGTATGAATAAAGATACTCCAATTAAGAAAATGAAACCAATAACGTCTAAGGAACCAACTATTTCTGATATATGAAATTTACTAAACACAATGAAATTAATTGTCTCTTCACATGATGCCCATTTTAAAAACATAAAAATAAAGTCAATAATTTAGAAAATAATTTCAATGTTATACAAACTACTCTAAACGATTTTCGTATTGATTTATCTCAGCTAAAACAAGATAAATTAACACTCGAACATGAATTAAATTCAGTACTCGAAAAATTGGCCAAGCTTGAAAATACTTCTATAACATCATCGCAAACCAATAACCTCGACATTTTTACCGAGATTAAGGATAGGATTTCCAGAGAAAAAAATATTCTTTTATTCAATGCCCCAGAATCTAATAATGAAGACTCAACTCCTCCTTCAGCTTTTGGTTTAGATCTACTGAAAGATGTATCCCTGTCAAGTATTAACATTATTCGTTCTAAGCGTTTAGGAAAATTTGGGTTAAAACCTCGCCCTATTCTATTAGAATTAGATTCACAATCATACGTCTTCAAAGTCTTCAAATGTAAAATTAAACTACGATTTATCGAACTTTGGAAGCATGTATCAATAACCGAAGATAGGACAACATATCAACAGGCTACCATGAAACAATTACGATCTGAACTAGGCCAAAGAAGAGAATCTGGGGATAATAGCTGGTACATCAAATATAACAGAGGAACTCCGTATCTCACTGAAAAAAACTAGATTCCTACCAAAGAGGTAAAATTGTAAATATTAATCATAATAGTAATAAGTTTAAGAATAATTTTAATGTATTTAATGGATATTACCAAAATGTACGGGGTCTCCGGACTAAACTAACTGAGTTGCGATGTAACATTCCACTCCTTAATTATGATTTTTTTGCAATAACTGAAACATGGTGTTAAATGACCAAATTTTCTGCTCTGAACTGGGTTTTGCTGGGTATACTATTTTTAGGACTGATAGATGTTCAACACTAGTTTACATTCTAGAGGTAGTGGAGTTGCAATTTGTATAAAAAACAACTTTTTAACATTACAAATTCAAGTTCCATTTAATAATATTGAACAATTATTCGTGGAAGTGAAGTTAAACTCAAACGATATAGTTGTTTTGGCAGCGTGTTATATCCCTCCAAATAGCCCTTGTCATATATTCTCTAACCATGTTCAATCTATTGAATCTATTTTATTTAAATACAATAACAATGTTAAGTTGTTGGTTGTGGGTGACTATAATTTACCTAATGTTCACATGTTCTATAATAATAATGGGTTGCAGTTCGAAGGCAGACACTCGGATGGTGCTGATTTACTTTTTGACTGTTTTACTTTGAACTAGTTTGGCCAATTTAATTCATTTTTTAATACATCTGGCTCCTTACTTGACTTGGTTTTGTCTAATATGCTAAATACCTTTGTTTCTCCTATCAAAAGTGATTTCTTAGTCACAGTTGATAAATACCATCCTCCATTACTAATCCGTTTTGAATATAACAAAAATAATATTAAATGTGATAATTCTGGTACAGATCAATATGACTTTAGGAAGACAAATTACTCAACGATCAACCACACTTTAAACTTAGTAGATTGGAATTTTCTCTACAATTGTAATAATGTAGAAACAGCTAGCAATAAATTTCATAAAATAATTTTAGATATTATTAAGAAATTTGTACCCAAAAAATTAGCTATTCAATTTAAATTTTCTCATTGGTTCAGCCATGAACTAAAATAATTACTATTTAGTAAACAGGTTGCTCATAGAGCCTTTCAAACAGTCATCCAGTAAAAGTGATTATGAAAAATTTTCCGATATCAGATTAAAATGGAAAAAGTTAACAAAAAAATGTTATTCTATATATTTAACACGTACTAAAAATTATTTATCTTCTAATCTAAGCTCATTTTGAAAATGTATAAAAAAATTCAAAAACGACAATGATTTACTTACGGTAATTCGTTTGGAAAATAAATGCTCCGTAAACCATTTAGATACCGCTAATTTATTTGTCGAACATTTCTCATCAGTTTTTACTACACCTAAGGTTGTTGATGAAAACGTTTTCCAAGGTTTGAATGAAATTGTTGATTTATCACATTATATCTTATCAGTTTCTGAAGTATTTGAAGAACTTTGGAATATAGGCTTTGATCCTATTCCAGGCCCAGACTTAGTCCCACCTTTATTTTTAAACATGTGTCGATATTCATTAACTACCCCAATCCATTATTTATTCTCTATATCTCTAAACTCTGGTGTTTTTCCTAGTAGACGGAAATCAAGCTTTGTAACTCCATTATGGAAAGTCGGTATTAAATCGGAAGTTAACATTTATCGACCTATATCCAAGTTATGTATGTTGCCAAAACTTTCAGAAAAACTTATGGAACCAAAGTTATATGAATCATTTAAGCATACTTTAGTAGACGAACAACATGGTTTTCGCAAATCTAAGTCAACAGAAACTAATCTAATCGTATATTATTCTTATCTAATTGATATGGTAAAAATAAGTGGTCGTGTAGACGCAATTTACACAGATCTCAAAAAGGCTTTTGATTCGGTTGACCACGGTATCCTGCTATTAAAATTTAAAAAACTCGGTATAGAATACCTATTATTATCATAGTTCTCATCTTATTTATCTAATAGATAATTTTCCGTCAAAGTAAATCGACATCTATCCATTAATGCAATTGCTACATCTGGTGTACCTCAGGGCGGACACCTATCCCCTCTTTTGTTCATTATATTTATAAATGATATTGGAGCCACCTTCAAATCATGAAAATACCTATTATTTGCCGATGACCTGAAAATCTATTTACGAATTAACTCAATTGAAGACTCAAACCAGTTACAAAATGATTTAGATGAACTTTCGAAATGGTGTATCCAAAACGGTCTTTCAGTTAACCCATCTAAGTGTAAATATATCTTATTTAGCCTTCAAAAAAACAATACTATATCTCCATATAAAATAAACAGTATTGAATTACAAATTTCATCTACCGTGCGTGATTTAGGTGTTTTATTGTCCTCTGATCTCACATTCAATGCTCATATTGACGCCATTTATAGCAAAGCCCTACGGGCCATCGGTTTTATAAATAGAAATTGTTCCGAATTCAAAAATATTAATTGTCTTAAGGTATTATACTGCTTTCTTATCAGGTCAATATTAGAATTTGAGTCAGTAATTTGAAATCCTAAACAAAATAACCTAATTGACAAACTTGATAAAATCCAACGACGTTTTTTAAGAATGATGGCATACAAATTGGGTTGAACAGATATCTCTCTAGATATCTTAGCTATAGAATTTAGCCTAGAACCATTGGCCTCTAGAAGGTTATATAACGACATAGCCTTTATTCATAAACTAATAAACGGTAAATTATCCTGTCCAGAACTTCTAAGAAAAATTAACTTTAAAATTCCAATTCTTAACTTAAGAAATAATTACCCGTTCTTAATACCACAATGCTCAACAAACTTAATTAAATATAGTCCGGAGTATCGCCTTTTAGATGCATGCAATAATGTACATAATTTTGATTTTTCCTTTGATTCACAATATAAACTAAAAATTATAATAATGAATAGTAGTTAAACTTACATGTACTAATTGCATATATATGTATTTTTTTTTCTCTCTCTTTTTCTTTCTGTTTAAATATCTAATACCTAAATCGGTGCCGTATAATATTTTGTAAAAATTTAATAACTCTACTCATTACCCCTTTGGGGTATTAAAAATTTTAAATAAAAAAAATAAAAAAAATAAAAAAAAAATAAAAATAAAAATAAAAATACTATCAATAGATGAAATTAGGGAAATTAAAAAATTGTGAGACAAAAATGGAACATGACAACAAATGTAGAGAATCACTTATAGCAATAATATAATAATACAGTAGAAGAAAAATGAAAGAATATTGAAAACTAAGGCTGAAGAAGTATCAGGAACTCAAGAGAAAGAAGCAAGGAAACCTTAGATTACATAAGAAATTATAGAACTAATAAACGAAAGAAGAAAATATAAAAATCAAATTAATATAGTAAGTCAATAGAACTACAAATACATTAGAAATTCCATACAAAGAAAAGCAAAGGAAGCCAAAGAAAAATGGCTAGACGAGCGATGCAGAATAGTTGAAGAGTATTTAAAAATAGAAAAAAGTGATCTAGCTTTTGAGATCATGAAAAAATGATTTTGCGCAAGAAGAATGAAACTAAATGCTCTAAGAAGTAAAACAGGTGAAATACTAATAACAAATGAACAAAATATAAATAGATGGAAAGAATACCTAGAAGAACTGTGTGCAGAACAACTTAGTGAAAACGTATTGAAAGAAGAGGATCATGTAGAAGAGGATGATAAGAGATACTATATACTTCAGTCAGAAATTGGTTTTGCTATAGTAAATCTAAAAAACAATAAAACACACGGAATAGATGAAATCTCAACAGAACTAATAAATTATGCCGGTGAAGGAATACATAAAGAACTTCGTAATTTATGCAACGAAATGTACATAACCAGAAAAATGATCGATGATTTCATAAAAGGCATTATAATAACAATCCCCAAAATGAAGGGAGCAATGAATTGCGAGGAATATAGAACTCTAAACCTTAACATGTATACCTCAAAAAAATAAAAATAAAATAATAATAATAATAACTAGAGTAATAAAAAATAGAATAGAAAAAATAGTAGATATAAATTTAGGTGATGATCATTTTGGTTTCAGACAAAATATAGGAACTAGAGAGGTGACTAAGGATAATTTCTAGAAAAACAGATTAGACGAAACAAAAAAACCTTTATCACTTTTGTAGATCTGTAAAAGGCTTATGATAATGTACAATGGAATGAATTATTAAAAATTCTAAAAATAATAGAATTAAAAAGATAGAATTAAATACAACGATAGAATATTTATCTATAATATGTATAAAATTCCAAACAGTTTCAGTATAAATAAATCGGAAAGAAAAGGAAGCAAAAATAGGAAAAGAAATAAGACAAGGGTGTATCCTGTCACCGATGCTGTTCAACTTGTACATTGAAGAAGCAATGAAAGAATTGAGAACAGAAATACAGAAAGGAGTTCGAATAGGAAGAGAAATGGTTAGGTTAGTTTAGTTCCGTGCCCTAAGATTTGCGGACGATGTAGCGTTCTTCACGGAAAAAGAAGATCTACAAAATGCCCTAATATTAATAGAGAGAATACTAAAAAATAGGTACTCAATGCAATTGAACAAAAAAAAAAAAAAACAAAAGTTATGGTATGCAGTAAAACCAATCTCGTCCATCTCAACGTAATTATAGAAAATGAACAGATAAAACAAGTACATCATTTTTAGTGATGTTACGAACCCAGATTTTTGAGGTCGAACCGAACCCGAACTGAACTTTTTAAAATTTTAACGAACCCGAACCGAATCAAATTTCCAATTTTTTATTCGAACCCGAACCGAACCGAACTATTCAATTAAAATATCGAACCCGAACCGAACTTCATAAAAAAAAAAAACAATACAATAATATAAATTACCATTTTTATTAATTATGTATATTTGCATAAAAACATAATTTTAAGTCTAAGTAAAGAAGGATTCAAGTTTTAAAAAGTTTCATAACATCAATTCAGTGGTTAGGTACGGTAAATATTTGGTGCACATTTCAAATCTCTGCAGGTGTAATTATTATTTTCCAGTTTAAAATAATTTCCTATTATTTTCGATAGTTTTAATTTACCCGTAAGGAATTGGACTGGGAAAATTGAAAAATGAACCAATTATAAAATACAAATTAAAGTTAATTTTCCATCAGAAAAGTTCTTTACCATTAAAACTTTTACTTGAACTGTACTCCTTTTACTCAAAATAGCATCACATCATTGTAAAATCATTATATAAAATTACACTTCGTGGCCAGAGAGTTCCAAGGATTCAATTTATAAATGTTTTTAAGTATAAAATGTTAATCGTATAAGGTGCCGATTTAATAATAGTTAAAATGCAAGATGTATATTGTGTGATAGTCTACAATACAGTTATTATATTATACAATTTAATTCATACATCAGGGAATTAAAAATTGTAAAACTTTTCTTTTGTATTTTTTTCAAGGTATATATTGTATTCTAAGGGCATTTTTAAATACATTTTACGTGCTCGGTGTGTATATAGATAAATATAATATATACATAATATAAAAACTTTAGCGTCGCAGAATGAAAACTTTCGAATATTCAATTTAATTTTAGTTTAGAATATTATTTATCTCACTTTGTAATATTTTTATTACAATGTCAGCAGCTGGTTTTATATGCTGTGCAATTTCAAGCTTTAAGGATTTTATATAATATAATATCCTCTAAAGCGTACCACGTCATATCGTCGCTATCGCGCAAGAAGTGACCAAGTGTAAAAATTAATTTTTTTTTTGCTAAAATGCTGTTTCAATATTAAAGTTATCATTAAAAACGATAAAATTATATTATAGTAAAAAAAAAAGAAAAAAAAGTGAATTATAATTATTACGTTACAATAGTATATAATTTATGCCATTAATTATTATTACTTTTTAAATAAATATTTCAGCAAGTGCTTATAGAAAAAACAGCATTATCGTAAAATACTTATACATCCATAATATGCATATATTTATGTACTTACATAAAAGTACATTTATTTATTCGTGTGACGAAATATTGAAGGACTCCGGTAAAAAACGTGTATTACTATAAAAACTGACCAATAATATACTCTATAAAAGATAGAACATCAACTCCGAATGTATTTTGAATTTTCATTTGGTTTTCGTATAAAAACCATTTGGACATATTTTTGCACTTATATAAGTTATTTACTTGAGTTCGTTTTACCGGCAAAGATACAGTCATGTACAATTATTATTATTATTATTTTTTAATTTTAGCACAATTTTTAAAAATGTGGTATCTATTTTGTATTTTTTTTTTTTTTACGGCATATCATAAAATATTATACCCATTGAATAATATTTTTGAAAAACGTTTTTTTTTTTTTTTTTATTATAATACAATATTTATTTTAATCCTCACCCTACTTACTATCAATACTTGATTTAGAAAATAAATACCTAATAATATTTTTTCGTAGTGATGTTTGAATCCCATAACCACTTCATTGCGTCCGAGCGATAAAATAATATATATATATATATGTCGTTATTATTGAACACAGTTTCAAAAAACGTTCGTTATTTATGTATTTTTTACACGTTTTTTCGCATGTATGATTTATATATATATACAACTATTTTTTATACAGCTATTATTTTTTTGACACATAGAATTATATTTAAAAACATAATAAAAAAAGGTACATGTAAGTACTCATTGTTATTACTATATTTGTTCACAATTTATTCCGAATTCACGAGCATACTTTAACGTTATTTTTTTTTTTTCAATATTTCAAAAATAAAATAAAAATGAATTTACAATTTATTCTCGCTGTTTGTTTTGCCTTATTTTTTACAGCTGTACTTACTGGTCATATATTACACTTAATATAATATATTATAATATACATATATATTAAAATAATATTAGTATGCTCGCAGTTTCTCCCCTGTGTAAAATGATTAAGTCGAATAACGTTCGAAAAAAAATATCGAAAAAACAAAACAAATTACTTTTATATTTTTACTTGTTCGTTACTATATAAATAAACGTCAATACTTACGGGGGCCGTCCCGGTCGTTGACATATTTTTTTCGTCCATTTCGATATATTATACATAATATATATACGTAATGTAATATGATATTATATTATAGAGATGATTATTTTTTATGAAGCTTAATTATATTTAATTAACTGTACAATTTTGTTATAGCCAAAGAAAATCTGTATAATAATAATAATAATAATAATAATAATTTTTATAAAATTTAATTTAATTTTAAAAATTATATAGGTATATGCGTATATACAGTATATACATTGTACAATATACATTTTATAAAGATCTGGATTTTCAGGTATTATAATCGAGGCATCTTGTTTTTCACAAAGTTTTTTCTCAGTTTTGAAAAATATATTAAATTTCGACATTTTGTATTATATATATTTTTTAACAAAACACTACGTACAATCGTGAAATATTTTGTTAAAAATACGGCTTACACATCTTTTGACAGTCAAATAATGGTACATACCTACTATATTTTTGCTGAAATTAATTATAACTCGTTCTATACACAATACACATACGATACAAATACTAAGTATTTTGAGATCAAAATATTATATTGTTTAAAAAATTCATTTTTTTACTAATTATTTTTTAATTATTAATTAAAAGTCTATTAATAGTCAAGTAACTTATTAATAGTCGAGTAATTATTTCTCTATTTTTCACATATGAAAATTCTAGTAGTTTTCCTGTTTGTGGTTAACTTATAACTATTTTGATTATCTCTCAGTCTCTTGCAGTTCGCTATATATACCTACATTAGTTTCAATTTTCTGCTTTTCACGATATAAGAAAAAAAATTGTCGAGAATTTCAGAAGGAGAAAAAACTTATGCAATCTTTCTCAATTTAATCTAATAGTATATGTACATTGTACCTACTATTAATTCCATTTCGAACATCCATTATTCTCAATTTATTACGCTATCTCGATAACTACTCTGATTTTTGTATGCTTTTGCATTGCAATGAAACAGTTAATCACTATTTTCTCCAAATACAAATTTTTTTTACTATTCTTGTTTATTTTGCTATTCTTATATATATATATATATATCACGGTTTAAAACAGCAGCTTATTAATTTTTCTATTTAATATGTTATGCACAAACTGTTAGAATATTATATTATATAGGTATAGGCATTATATAATTTTACTCAAATTCATTAAAACTTTTATTGATTGAAATATTTCGAAACATATAAGTATAGGTACCTATAATAATATTACTTTTCGAAAATACAAAAATATTTTAAAATTGCGTAAAACAAATAACCTACCTATTATATCCAATTAGTTAAAAACAAAATTGGATAATTTAATACCACAAAAATTATAACAAATAATAATATAATATAGGTATATAAAATCATAGGTACTTTTATATTTGGCTTTTTTATATTGCTTTTTTTTAAAAAAATATTTTTTTATTTGATAATATAATATTATTATATCCTCATTCTGTGTGTAAATAATAAATACAATAATTATGATTTAATAAATTATAAATTTTACGATTATAATTAATAAGAAATTTCGGTTTCACTATCTATAAATTATCTCAAGTTATAAAGTTTAAAATGAGGTTAGTATGATTATTATATGTTTAATAATAATACTATAATAATATGTAGGTATTATGTAGGTATCAACTTTGAATGTTTTTACACTCTGTAAACAGAATTACCTATAAATTCTTGTATACAGCATGTTACAACTCAGGTTTTCAAAAAATAATAATGACAATAAATAAATTTTAATGGATTAATTTTATATTTATAGTAATATATTTTTGGTTTAACGTCCGTTTTGCAATTAAAAAAATAAATAAATATATTCATTGAAGTAAAGTAGGTATCTATAATACCTATACAATATTATATATAAAAAGAAATTTATTTTAATAATATAAATAAAATATAAAATAAAATAATTAATAATTTTAAAATTATTTATAATCTAGTATTTAAAAATTAAATATGTATCGTACATAATTTATGTATAATATATTACATAAATATATATATATATATAATTTACGTAGTAATTAATATTGAAAATCCGTTCAGATATAAATGGTGAAAGGTTGTAAGTGCATCAATCCTTCGGTTTTAGGATCTAACTAGTATCCTATATGATATAATGTATTGTAAATATATGATAAATCATTGCATTAGGAAAATGCGAACTTCGATATTATAACAATATTATTTTCCGATTTATAATAATTCTCCATTATTCTTGGTAATTTTCCTTTACATTTAAGAAAATTACAGAAGAAATTCAAAAATCAAATTTTTAAAATAACTATAGGAACGTGACCCTTTCTACCCGAAATACACGTGTAAATACATAAACGCGTACCTACATAAAATAAATCAAATTAAAAATTATTTATAAATTTCTGAAAAGTATTTAAAATTTTCATTACGTCAATATAGTACTATAATATATAATATGTAATATATATATATTATATGATATAGTAAATAAATTTTATACATTTCGAGTCTCTGGCCTTAGACTTTAGATTACTATTGGGAAAATCGAAAATGTACGTCTTTAAAGTATTTACTCTAATATAGAACGAATTTTCTATCAGAAATTTGTTTCCCGAAAACTCAAACTTCACTCTTTCTATCTGGCAAATTGTGTACATTGAAAAGTTATAATAAAAATAAAAATGAATATACTCAACTCATATATTTTGCATATACATTATATTACATTTAACTTAAAACATATGCTAATACGATTTAAATATAATAGCGGATAATATAAGGAAGATGGGGTTAAGTGAAGAAGATGCGGGAGTTAGAGTCAAATTTTTGAATCACAAGTGGATGCAAATCAATGAGTTTTTTTAATGCATGAATAAGCCTCATTTATTTAAATCTACATTTTATGTTAAGTATATTAGATAGCAGATTAGTATAATATATACGTTTGGATAATTCTGAAATATTAAAGTGTAAAATTATGTATTTTAAATGTTGAAATATCTTAATCGTGCATTTTACTTAATCAACTAAAAATCGGGGAGCTGGACTGTTAAAGGCTAAGGTTTGGCAAAAAAAAAAAAAAATTGTAGCATCTAAGTTGTCCGCTGGGTGCCGAAGAATAAAAAGACTTTCGTTGGTTTTTTTTTTTTTTATCGAATTTTGCATGTATTGTTTGTATTATTTGAGCGATCACAGTGCATAATATAGAAAAAAGTCCATTCGTATTTTTTTAATACCAATTTTACGAAAGAAAAGAAAAGTACACTATTGTGATTATTTTTGTTTTTATTAACATAGCGGACGAAGTCCAATTGAATAGAATATTTCATAACAATAAGATAATTATATGGCATATATAATGCGTTACTATAAACGGAAGAATTAAATTAAAAATATTATATAAATAGAAGAATAATATTATATGTACAATTAATTAAAATAGTGAGATATTCGCAGAGCGAGGAAGGCCGGGTATCATGGGCGTATTTAAAAGGAAATTCGATGTTAAGTGAGGGATGTGGAAGGGAGCACAAAATCGATTGTGATGCGAAGGGATACAGAAATTTATAACTGAAAGTAGAGAAGGGGAATCAATTTGATTAGATAAGAGTTTGGAGAGGAAGAGAAGATTTTCCTGATGCCTTCGATTCGCAAGGATAGAAAGGCCTAACGCAGTCGAGATAGGAGTATAATCATGGGGGGGGGGGGCAAGGAATGTTGAGTTGGAAAGCGACCACGCGGAGGAATTTCCTCGGGACCAGCTCGATCATGTTGAGGATTTTTAAACTTTTTTTTATTTTCCATTAAATGAGCCATTAAGTGAAATGAGGAAAAAACGAGGAATATATTGCACTTATCTATACGACGTATTTTAAACACGGAAGTGATTAAATCCGATTTTTTTAAATCGATATTTACTATAACAAATAATTCATAAATCATTATCTAGAAGTTCGAGGTATTGGCATTATTCTGTTGGAATATAATCCGAGACTTGAGTAATTTTATAGTAATAGTAATGAGTAAGTACATTATTTTATTTATTGTCGCAGAAACATATTATATATATAGTCATTACATAAAAAGTGACTAACAAATGGTAGTTTTACTTATATCCCCGTTGTGTCTGTCCGTCCGTAGTATACCTACAATATATTATTATAGTTATCGATTATTATTTATTTGGTTACTATTTATGGAGATGGATATTATTGTGTTTTATATACACAAATATCATGATTACGTGCTAATATAAAAAAAAAAAGAGCTGACACAGGACTATACAGCTATTATGAAATAATTACTTTTAAAACATTTTTAAGTCGTTTAAATATTAATTTTAGATTCTGAGCGTAGCGAGGGAGCTAGTGGTTTTACAATGATGTTTATTTTTTTTTTTTTTTTTTTTTTTTTTCTCTGTTAACAAATTTACTACCAGAAGGAGTGCTCCGATC
>JAIPRL010007208.1:0-24341 GCA_025469235.1 Pemphigus obesinymphae
AGTTGACAAAATTTTTTATTATAAAATAATAATAATATTTTTAAAAGTATCTTGTATCTTTTATGTATCTTTGATACGTATCTTGTATCTTGTATCTTTTCTATAAATGAAATGTATCATGTATCTTTTATCAAGATACCCAAAATGAATGTATCATGTATCATGTATCAAGATACTTTTTTTTTAGTATCTTGCCCAACCCTGATTGCATATAATTATAAAATTATTATATTATGGAATAGAACTTATGAGCTTTGTGTAATTTCTCGTACGGTCACACAGCCTTATAGATTTATAATAAAGAACTTTTTTAATAGAAAATTATTTCCTACTTTATAGAGATGATTTTTTGATATTCTGAATAGTTTTCTAAAGTGTAACAAAAAATTACATTTTATAAGGAATTTATCACGAAAAGTTATTATAAATTAGAAAATAACAAATTAAATAGCTATAGTTACTGACTCTAAATGAAGGTGATAGGTAGGTACATAATATCATTAATTGTAAATTACTATTAACTTATAATCAAAGAACACCGATAAAAATTATAGATTGTAAAATTTAAATGCCAAAAAAATATAGAAAGAATGATTTGTAATTGCTTTAAAATTCAATGTATCCACCAACTGCAATATCCTACCAAACAAGCGAAGTGCTTTCACCCCTACTTATCGACTCTTATATTTCGTTTTTCTTATGCGGAATGATGATACTGGACCAATGGGGAGAGGACATTGAAGCATATCTTCTAAAATCTGAAATTTGGGATTTTTCTTTAATCCATTCGCATTGATGAATAATGTAATATATATAAAGTGTATTTCACTACAGATGGTAACACAATATTTGTTAAGCCAGATAACCTTAGATCGAAATATCGAAAAAAAAATAAAAAAATAAACATCATTTTAAAACCATAAGCTTCCTCGCAACGCTCAGAATCTAAAATAATATAATACTTAATAAACACTTGAAATACGCGTTTAATGCATGTCCGTGAAGTTGGCCGTACAAAGTTGAACGGCTGACTTCAAATTTGGTGAATAATTAGTAAGTCATTAGTAAGTATTTGTAAGCCATGAACCGAAATTTGTAAGTTCATATTTTCAAAGATCCGATACATTGAACTTTCTTCAACAGCCACATAACTTTAGATTTTTCAACGCCAATATTTAGTAAGTCACCAGTAAATATTTATAAGCTATCAACCGAAATTGGAAAGTAAATACATTTTCCTTTAACTCTAAGTACTTACCAGCCGTGCGATTTTCAATATTTCAACTTATTACTATGTCAATATTTGGTAAGGTATTAATCATTAGTAGTTGCATATTCAATATTCATTGAAATAAAATAATACATATATTATAAGAATAACAATATATAAGTAAATTAGTATGGGTATATCATAGTTTTGACATATAAATTAAATCAAATATTAATTTAATATTATATATAAATATATTATTTATATATTATAATCATAATATATTTATATTATTATAAATTTATAGATTTAATATAAATTATTTTCTTCAACACCGTATACATAAATACATTAATTATAAATATTACCATTACTTCAGATTCTAAACTGCATAGGTTTGAAAACATTTGAAAACATCATAATTTATTGTATTTTATTATTTTATTGGATTATTTATAATCCAAATTTATAATGTACTTATCCTTTTTTTTCTTCAGATTTGAATTCGGGTGATTTACTTTATTATATTTCTTGAATACCAAACAAATTATTCAGTTTAGTGCGGCATCAAACTGTAAAAAAATATTACAATGGAGAAGAGATGGAACCAATATATAATATATATATAATAATAATAATTCCTCTAATTTGTAGAATTGAACAAAGTTTAAGTTTTCTTAAAAGTTTGACCTTGACAATATGATAAATACGTAATTTGTTTTACTTTTTAAATTATTTATACATTTTTATTAATCATTAAAATATTATTAATTGTAATACATACTTGTAAGTCAAAAATCAAAATATATAATATAACATAGGTAATTATAATATATAAATATCCATATCGTTTTAGATGGTATATAGCAGAAATATTCTGAGATGTACTTGTATGAGTAATGATCACCTTGTTTTGTAAATCGTTGTATATTTCCCACACTCAATCGTTTTTTCTACACACACAGTAATAATGTTCCACCATTTTAGCATTAATTGAACCACTATATATGACAATTGATCGTAAAATCATATTTATTTTAGATGCAATATTTTTAGTAAATCTGATAGTGAAGATTTTGTTGTATCACAATCAATCCATATTTGATCAGCTACATTAATAGTTACATTGTTATCATTTTTACATTTTCGACATTTTAAAATTTCACACATAGATTCTTTTATTGTATTTTCTATGTTATTAAAGATTTTTAATTGTAAATATAATACTTTTTTTTTTCCATTGTGCCATTCAAAATTACGATTTTTACATATGTATGTTTCAATAGCACTTTCTATTCCATTACACACTTTTTCGAAGGAGGTAGATATATTTCCTTTGCGTTTCACATAAATAGTATTATTAATTATTCTTTCTGATCTGCAAATATTTTTCAATAAATCAATTCTCTGTATTATAAAACTTTTGGAAAATCCTTCAGTTACCAATGTCTTCAAAATATTGCAGATATTGATTGATTTATAATTAATTTCTATATTTTTACTATATTCTTTGCTATCACAATGAGCACAGGCAATTGCTTGGAGTATTGAATGATATGGGCAAGTGTTCATCAGTATAATTTTTTCATTCAATTTTATCATTGTTATTAAGGTTCTTCTTCTGTATGTTTATTTCTTCAAATTCTTTATATTTTTTTTTTATACTGATTATCATGTTCGGACAATTTTAACATACCTTCAATCTCATTAATATGTTTACATATAAATTTATCAAAACGAATTGGTAATTTGTCGTTGTGGAAAGATCTATTTTTGAGGTAATTAAAATAGCTTTCTACACTGGCATAAGATACAGTTAATTGATTCACATTAAAATGTTTTGTCATGATAGCTGACCATAAAGGATAAGAAAGGATTAGAAATCTAAGGAATAGCTTCGTAAATGCTGGCAAGAAATAGTAATTGTATTTGTCGTAAATAGACCCCGTAGATTCAATTACATATTTTACTTCTGAAATTTTTTCAAACTTAGAATCCACACATTTAATTCACCATCACAGTTGCTTTCGTTTCAAAAATCTTGTGGTAATAAATCATTCACTACCTCTATCACAATTTCATACAGTCCTGCATTGCTTTTTTTAAAAAAATCTTATATTTTTCAGTTTCAGTCGGGTAGTTAAGATTGTCATCAGTAAATCCTTCATACACACTATTTGATATTATCAAAATATTTTGAATTAAACTTTCAGCATGCTTCATGTAGTGTACACCTAGATATGAGCTTGAAATAAAATTTTTTTACATCTAATTTTGATTTTTCAAAACAAGTCCAATTGCTTGTAAATTTCATTATATATACATAATTAACACGAATATATATATTTTTAAAGTTACAGTTGACTGTACTGAAATAATTCAAAATGATTTGTCTATATAAGATTTTAATTTCCCATTCCCTGCTATAGATCTAGCAATACCACCTAATAGTACAAATGAATGATCACAAATTATAATTTTTGGAGTCTTTTAATTTATCATCCATTCTGGTAGCTATAATAATTAATTTGATTAATATTATGACATTCCGACAACATTTGTGTAACGGGCAATCTTCCACTAGGTAAACCTGTATGTATGACTCCTTGATATAAGAATATATGGCTAGAAGTATTATTATATGGTCTCTCAATTATTTTACATAATGTTCCTGTGGCATCAATAATAATCAAACATAATCTTTTTTAAATTTCAAATCTTTTTCTTCCCGATAAAGACCGTTTAAATATGTTTAAATGTTTTTTTTTTTTCATTAACATTATGTATCTTATAAAACAGTTTTATACAATTATTATTTTTAGGTTTTTCAATACTTCTTATATCAATTGTTGCATCACATTCTTTGCAATACCCTTGACAGTAAAAGTAACAACCAGATTCTTTTAAATTTAAGAAATGTCATTTGAACATCCCAATACAATATCCTTTTCAACTTTAATGAGATACATTCAAATATTATATGCATCCAACCTGACATTAAAGTTGAATTATCAGGAGAAAGCATTGATAGCCAAGTTTCATAGTCAACTATAATCTTTTCATTTTTGTCTTCATACTTATCAGAATAAAAAGTGTAATTTGGTACAGAATTATCATTATCAAAATGTTCTTCCTTATCGATTCCAAAAATCTCGTGACAGTCATATTGGTTACATTTTACAATAGTATATAATGTCCCTGGGTTTATCTTGTTATCGAGATGATTACTTATTCTATTCCATAATGGATAGAATTTAATATATCCATTTTAAAAAAACTTAAGAACTTCAAGTAATTTGTTTTTATTATAATTACACTTTCTCCCGGCCATCTAAAATAGTATGAAAATATTATTCAAAAATATTTTAACATAAAACAAACAAAAATCCTCTAAAAATAGTTTACAGTTTAAAAATTAATTTTTATGAAAATTAATAATTAAAAATTATCGGTGAATTAAATATGTATAATCATTGTTATGAAAAATTGTGTTTTCCTCAATACGACTCTAAACAAGTGAATATTTCAATATTATGTTTTAAGAAATAATATAATAATTTGTAAATAAAAAAATTTTATTAGGGGGAAAGGGTTAGAAACCAAATTCAAATTCATCATTATCTCGATAACTTTAAAATAATAAATTGTAACCAGTTCGGTCCTGATCTTAATTAAATTTTAGAGGTCTGGTCCAGTCCATAAAATAATGGACTGTGCAGAGCTGTAATATTAGCTTTGAAAAAGTTGAAAAACTGAAAGTTGTGGGGCTCCCGATAAGTTAGCCGCAAAATAAAGTTTTAGGGATATTAAGATTGAGTTGAACTTATAAATTTTGAATGTATACTTACAAGTACTTACAAATAACTTACTAATTATGGACTAAATTTGAAGTCAGCCGTTAAACTTTGTGCGGATAACTTCACAAAATCACATTATAAATCATAAATGCATATATATATATATATATATATATATAACATAATATGTCACGTTTTTTTAAACTCGATTTATTTGAGTCTAATTTTTTCGATATCATCTGTGTTGTTTTTCAAAAATTGACACTCTAAACACGTTTCGGTATCTATCTTCATTATAGTTACAGTAGTTCCTGTCTTCTACTGAAATATCCTACTTTGGGTTTTTTACCAAAATGTATAGCTCACAGCTGACGTGGTTAAATTAGTTTACTCCCTTTTCCAGATAATGACCAGTGAACAACAAAATTACTCTTCTATACACTGGTTATCGTAATCACCCATTTCATCAAACTCCATTTCACCCATATCCACACCTACAATGTGATAGGGTGGGAAGATAGATTTCGACTAATTTGATGCTATACAAATTATCAAGAAACTTGTTTTGACATACCATCCAAAATTAAAAATTAATCGATATAATATTGCCATAATATCAAGAAAAGTTGAATATTTTTAGAAATTAATAATCCAAAAACAAATGGTAACATTAAGTCACTCGGATAGTGAAACACTGGAAAATTATTGAAAAATAAAATTGACATGGTAAATTATGAGTTTATATCATAACTAATTTGAGATATAATACGTATTTAAATATGTCAATCCCCTACATATTATTATAAATTACCGGTAAATATTTAAATACTTCTTTCGGCTCATACATACTATATATTCATATTATGTTATATTTGATGATTTTAAAAATAATAAGTAAACAATATATACGATATTCTATTTTTCAGTAATTGTTTGTACAGTCAATGGTCAAATAGTCAAATAGATCTTAATTTCAAAAAATACGAATTCATTTGATGTCGTTTTTTTTTAAATTTAAATTACACGAACTAAACAAAATTATATTTTTAATCAATTGTTGTATTATTCATGACAAACTGAAGCCACAGTTCTAGATCTCAAGGATAATAATAATGATACATTATACATATAAAATTAGGCTTGTGATTCCCAAGTAAATTAGTGCTCATAATTAATATGGATACATAATGTCACTCATAAATCATTTGAAGTGTAATATGTTGTTTAGTAAATAGCCCGATAATTACAATAACAACAACAGCAATAACAATAAATTATTTAATATTTACCAGAAAACATATTTTTTATTAGTATTTAAAAAATTATGTAAGTGACTTTAAACAACAATACAAATAATAAATTTTATTTCAAATATATATGTGTTTTACGAGACTAATAATTTATTATATTTAAAAAATGCCAAGAAACATTAAGTAAGAGATATTTTTGAAAATTATTATTAAAATGTTAAACAATGAACATTTTTACGAAATTAAAACATTTTATTGTATTAACTTTGTTTTAAATGTGACTTTTTTAAAATAAAAAAATAAGAACAACAATAAACACGAGGAAAATATGAATAATAATAATTATTGTGTAAAATATGGCGACAAAAGGAAACATAATATTGATTCGAACTTAAAATATTTTTTTATTATGAAAGAAACATACAAAATCAATGGTTATTTATTTTAGAGAAATAAAACGATTATTATTTTAGCAAGTTATGTTTTCTCATTATTTATTTTATATAAAATTCTAGTTTCAATGCAATACCATGTACATACGATTCCTATGGAGTAAGATTATTTGGAAGTGGTACCTCGTTTGAGTGTGAAACCTTATTATTTAAAATCCTTTTAAGAATGACACGTTTTAAGGAGGTACCTCAATTTATGTATATACTATGTTGGGATCCGTAATAGTAGGTTATTGTAAAAGTTAAGAAAATTCCGCTTGAAACGAAAAATGGCGTTCGATTTCTAGTATATTATATATTCTTCAAACCACTAAAGGTCTTATCGTAAATAAGTGGATAAATAGGATTATCCGAGAATTAGATGATTGGACTTCTTCTCGGATTTTACTTTCGGCTCTCAGCTGAGTGTATTGAGTTTCACCCTAGGTCACAAGTATATATATATCAATATAAGATTAAAATTGAGAAAAATCGTCACCTGAGAATAAAAAGATTTTTTTTTCATATTTTTTTTTAAATACATTTAAAATTTTACATTTTATCAATTGTATCAGATTTAACATAGAATTTCTTTAACATAATAATTATTTATTAAGATATAAAATATGAAAAAGTTTTAACTCATACAAAATGAATAATTGTCTTAAACTTTAAAACGCACGCCTAAACAATTCATTATGTTGACATGGAACCTTTTCATTCTCGGGTGACGAATTACTATGGAAGTTGGATAATTTGAAACGCATTTATCTTTAAATATTAATTTTGTAGTAAGTACCTTCTCTGTGAGTTAGTGAGTCAGACTTACAACAGTCTTAGGATTTCTCAATTTTATCAGACAGATGTGGACAAGGACGAAGTGGGATTTGAACTTGAACCTATGCCTACAAGTAAATTTGATTCTGCTTTTGAACGAATGAATCAGTTTTTACCAAACGTCACGATTACATATCAATACAATATTAATATTTAGATAAATACTACGTAAGTTCGATGATTTGAAATACACTTATCGTTAAATATTAATTTTGTAATGGATAATATGTACTGTGTGATTTTGTCAGCCAGACTTACAACTGTTTCGGATTTACTAATGTCGACATGTGGAAATGTATGAACGGCGCAATGGGATTTGAACTAAGACCTATATCTAAAGTTAATTAAATCTAGCTAATCCTATCTATGCGATAAGCCACTGGGGCGCCTACTGAGAGATTTTATCGTAATTTGAATTTCGAGTACTTATTTATATATCATCGATCACAGATATACGCTGGCGATTCGGAACGATCTTCCTGACCGAAAGGGAATGAATCGAAAGCGTAAGAACCATAAAAATAATTTTTAAAAATATCATTCCAAATAAAACTCCAGGTATTGAAATACCTAATACGGACTGTGACGATCATCACAGAGTAGTTACTAACTCTATGAGGAGTGCGAAGAACGGCCCGATTTAAAAACGGTGAAGCGCAAGATTCACGGAAATTGATTTTCCACGACGAAAATCTTATCGACATTTTCCTGATGTCTACTAACCAAAAGATGGCCTCGAAAACCCCAAGATATTTTAAAAACCCTGTAAAATCGTCAAACAAACGAAATCGGAATAAAAAAAAATCGTTTTTTTTCCATAGGATTTCAATCCTAAATCTCTAAAACTCGGGATATGAAAAAAACCCAAATGTTTAATTTCACATATAGGATTATAGTACTCGTATATTATATTACATAATACAATATTATTGTTTATATTACAAATTGTAAAATAAAATATACAGTTAATATTATACATTGTTGAAACTATTACTACGTGGTTATAACCATAAAATATAATCGTATATTTTTGATAGAAAGTATAAAATTATATGAATAAGAATTGTCCATAAAACAATACATCGTAAACAAATGCATTCTATAATAAAACTTTTTAAATTTTACAGTAGATAGTTATAATATGGAATCATGTATTTTTTATTTTAAAATAGTAATAAATACAGCTTTATTTTAAAAAAAATAAATACTTATTATCAAATTTAATTAATATTGAGTTAATAATGAGAATCCACAACTGTGTTGTTTATCATTAATTATTATAATAATGGGGGTCATTTATAATAATTTAATAAAATAGTGAATTTACAATATTATGTTTTAATGTCATTAAAACTGCAATAAAAAACTTTCTTAAAAAGTTTAGTTTTTATTAAAATGAAAAATGTATATTTTAATTATATAGTTATATATATATCTAGTATATTAAAATATTATTTATTTATATAAAATATATATATATTCACCAAAATGATATGTAGAATAAGATGATTTTTTTTAAAAAAATTTTATTTTTAAAAGCTTATATAAAATGAAAATTTATCTTTTTATCACTCTATGAGTACGAATTTTCACAATTAAGTAATTAACGGTTTGGTTTAAATATGAAAATTTTTGATAACCAAATGCTAGTATTTGATAATAATATGATTATATCGGTTATGTAAACCTATATGAATGCCATTTTATAAGTTTATACTGTTTATACTGTTGATCGATTAAATCGTATTATATATTATTATGTTACGTATTAGCATTAAAAATATTATGTGTGCATAAATACAATAATAGTATAATATTTGTATATTTATAAAGTATTAAGTATAAATAAACAAGTTTAAATAGGACAAACTGAATTTATAACCAAAAACAATAATGCATGTATCGATAGATAGATACTTGGTATACATTTATTTATTACAAAATTATTGAAATAATTGAAATAACATTTTAAAATATTAGATATGAAATATTGTTATATTTCATAATGTACGCTATCATTAAATATTTTCTAGACATGTTTAATAATAAATAAATTTATTTTATTTGTAGTCGTACTATATATATATATATATATATATATTATATTTATGTCTGTACTATGTAGGATTTATCACTGTGATACGGTTTTATAAATTCGAAACCAAAAATTGTATATTATATTATTATATGATTTATGGAGATGTGAAAATATTATAAAAAAACAATTTTCATTTACCATAATGAAAAACGGCAAAAAAAAAAAAAAAAAAAAGATAATTTGTTTTCCCAATCCAGTCAAAATTTTTCGAGTTATAAAACGTGTTATTTTATAATGTTTCCGTTTTAGTGAGAATCAAAAGGAATGTAGCCATCTGCCAGTTTCCAACAATTTTCAAAAATATGACATCAAACTACTGGCAGCACATCGTTAAATTAATGTATTCGCCCTGCTATCGTGTAAAAAGACCGAGTAGACTGGACGTGACCGACCAATTGATTAGTCCTATTAAGCATTAACCAATATAGTGTTATTCGTAAAAAATAAAACAACAAGGTCGTATAATTTGCTAATGCTGAAATCCCATATTAGCATACTAATGTTTACGTATATATATATAAATATCAATTATAATTAAATAAGAGAACCGAATAAATTGATTTTATTTACATTTAACCAATAAAAACGATAATAGAATTATAGAATTGTGTAGTATTGCCTTTTTTTTTTTTTTTATAATGTATCAACAAATCTATGTATATTTTACGAGCGACTAGACTCTAGAGACAGCGTCTCGGGAGCAATATTTCCTTTCACTATAACAACGTGCTATCACATATCGGTTAACATTTCATTATATTTGCACTATTAGCATAGAATTATTTTTGAAATATTTTATAACATTGTGTTTCTGAATATGATCTACTATAATTATTTAACTCATTTGACACCAACATTATATACATATTTGTTGTGTTTTGTTAGCAATATGTTGTATTATAATATCATAATATAGAGCCTTGTATTTATGGAGCAAATCAAACTTAACATAATTATGTTTTAATGTATACGTGTCGATTCAATAAAGTATTATTAATTTTTATTTGTTAATAAATGAAAGTATTATTTAAAAAGAATGCTAAACAAACTGCCAACAATAATAACAAAAAGCAATCAGGTACTGACAATTGGTAAAACAATAACTGGGTAAAAAATACACGAATAAATCTTAATATATATAAAACTTTTATAATTAAACACATTGAGGAAAATAAATATAGATTCTGCGTTAAGTAAAATTGTGATATTGTGATACTGATAATACTGATTAAAAATAATTACATTAGAAGCACTGTCTCCAGACACTCGTATAAATTTTAATATAATTGGTAGTTATAAAAATATTTCAAATTAATAACATGTAATCGTTCACGATATGATAAATATACACATTTTTTTTTGTAAAAATATTACTGCAACCATCCATCTCATCGTATGTAAACAATAGAATACGATATAAACGTTTATATTAAAATTGTATCTATTAATAAAATATTTATAATTATTCATTATATAATTTACATGACAAATTTTAAGTAGATACCAGAGGGAAACTTGCGCTTTGAAGTTGGTGTACAAATTATTAGGAATCTTAATGTGGAATTCATTGGCATCGTAATATATATATATTGTAGAATTTCGGTATAAATCGTTGGAGTCGCATGGAACGGAAGGAAGTCAGATAGAAGAAATTTAAATCACATGGAAGTCCGGTACGTTTGGTTATAATCAGATAGAAGTCCTTGAAGTCATATAAATATAGAGAACATAAACTATTATTGTATACCAGCGTTTTACGATTACATAACATAATGTTCTATAACCTTTTGAAAAATATAAAAAAATGTCATTTTTAAAATTGTAATAAACTACAATTATGAATAAATAAAAAAAATAAATAGTTCAAGTTCTCATCTTCCATTTGAATCGTTAAATCATTAACATACGACAATTATTAATTACACAATATGTACTGTAGGAAGTGTGTGAAGGTGTTTTCCGCTATGTTTTGTAAATGTGCGTAGTATCCTCTTAATGGGTGGCGCGAACACAGATTAGTTCATGCTGTTAAGGGTAACTTTTAGTTTTCAATGCCTATCGTGTAATGCGATACATTATAATTTCACTGTGGTATATTATAACGTAAAATTTCACTTCATATGGGTGTAATTCCTAAATCACAGTAAATGGTTAATATAGTAAATTATTATGAAATTAAGAAATTAAAAATAACATTAGTATGTTGATAATTTAACCATTTTAGAAACAATTAATAAAATAATATAGATATTGTTATCTTGATAGTGGATTGTGCACTTATTGCTCAAGTTCCAGTGGATTAAATGTACAGTTGTTATCATGTTAATAAGTGATAATATGGAGTTTCACAATATATTGGCATGTATCATAGATTTACATTGATTGAGTTGAGAAGGCTGTATATACTACACGTTTTAAAAAAGTGCAAAATATTTAAACAGTTGCAAACACATTCGAACTCGGGAACACAAAACTTCGTGCGCCGCCTTATTCCATTATATCACGATATAAACGATATTATGCTGGAAAAATTGAATAATTATTACAACAATATTCTAACATTGTTAAAAATAAAATCTTCATTATTTCAAAAAAAAAAAGTCCGATCCACACATATCAACTTTCTAATAATTATTTAAGTCTGTTAAAAGTCACTGGAATTAATTATATGTCATTTAATTATATTTAAAGTCAAATATAAATCGCGGAAGTCGTTTAATAGTCGCCAAGGCACAGCAAAAGTTGAATAGAAGTTACGTAGAAGTCATATCAAATTGAAATCAAGTATACATAGGTTTGGTCGACGGTTTACCTCCGATTAATGTTTAGATAAAATTAAATTAAATATGATATTATCTAAACTATTATTAATTTATCTTTTTTAGGAAATATATTATAATATTTTTTAGTATAATATTTAAAATGTATGTATAAATCTATTATTAAACATTAATAACGATAATTTCCACGGTTTTTTATAATATAATATAATATAATATGCAGACATTACATTATTAGGTGCATGTCCTTGGTCGTTATTGGACCTACACCAACGTTTTGTAAATTGAATTTTGGAATTCACAAATTACTCAGTACACTGGAAAACAAAATTTAATTAATGGGAAACCGGCTGTATGGGTACGTACATGTACTTGTCCTTACATTTTCGTTCGATTAGTTTCGAATCGACGCCAATATTCAGAAAACCAATTTTCCAAATATTGTGGTATTAGATCTGGTATTGGTTGAGAAATCGAAAGGGATTGATAATTCATGAACATATTAAAACTATTATTCTATTCTATTGAACTTTATGATGATATACGATGATATATTTGCATTGAGTATTATAATATGGGACGTGTTTAAACACCCAAACATTATATTAAATCGAAGAATATAAACCCAATCAATAGGGGACAAAAACACTTGGGTATAGCATACTATAGTGGTGGATATATTGAATATATTGATAAATCATTGTTTTTAATAAATAACCATTCTGAGCGGAGCTCGGTATAGTATACCGACATAAATATTACGGTTACAAATTGTAAAATTGTAAAATATCACCATATTATATTATATTAGGTATGTTATTTCAGTATATTACCATTATCCGAATAAGCATTTAAATTTAGTCAGATACACACTTTATTAAATTACATAGATCACATAAATTACATAATAATATTAGCTCATTTGAACCGTTTGAATCTAAAATGTCATTAGGTACCTATATAAAAAGGTGAAATCAATTAATGTGCTTTTCAGCACCGTTATTTACTGGACTCATTAAATTTGTGTAATCCAGTGCAGTAAAAAAATATTACGGATACGCTTCGGAGCAATATTGATAGAATTATCGATCAATCTATCATTTAAAATGTAATTTAGTTAATCAACGGATATAAAACAAAAATATTGTATTTTCGTTTTTTATAATGGTTCAGAAGAACATTTTTTAATTTATAATATTTATTTAGAACATTTAGATTATCTGTAACTCATTCATTAATGATGTAAATTATTCCATTAAAAAAAAAAAAATGGTGACTAATAATTTTTAAGATTTTTCAAATAAAATAAAAGTAACAAACGATTAAAATAGTATTCTTTTTAAACATAAAATTATAAAAAAATGTACATAAATAGTATCTATTAGCAAAAATCAAATTCAGAAATTTAACTAATAGAGTCTGATTTACATATTTTTTGATATATAAAATATATTATATTATATTACGATTTTAATTTAGATATAAAATATTATTATATTGTCATAATATAGGTATTTGTTAGGAACAATTATTATAAAAAATGAACATATAATATATTTTTTTCATCCTTTTTTGTTTTTATCCTTCTTGTTTTATTTTTTTTTTCATTTTTATTCATCTAAAATGTAGAATACAATCTTTAAAATTATTTTTAGATAGCAAGTATGGGTGAAAGTATTTCGCTTGTTAGGTTAGGTTAGTTTTACTATTTAATATGTATTTACATTCTCCCAATTGCTGGGAAAAATCAGGCTGAGGAACCGAATATCGGCTTTAATCAATATAGGAATATTTAAAACCTCAAAGAATTATGTTCAGGTCTCCGTGAGTTACGGACAATCCAAAATTCATTTTTGGATTACTTAAAAAAGTGAATTTTAGTGTGTTATTTGCTATAAGTACATACTTTTTCGCTGGTCCGAGCCCATTCTGACTATTATTGTATGCACATTGCCATATCATAAATGCTATATATTTGCAAATGCATATTTAATTATTTACAAATCCGACTATATTTTTATCACCAAAGTGACTCGGTCAGTGAAGGATCAAGCTCAAGATTCAAACACTGTCGCGGTATTTGAGGTTTATTGTGGAATAATTCACAGCAAATAGTATACCTGCCAGAACCTAGACGGCTAAATGGTTTTTTTTAATGGACTAGTGGAAATGTTTAACTTAACGTTGCGAGGCGATGTTTAATTTTACCTGCCAAGCATTGCCTTATCAAAAGTTAAATAATTATCCGAATGACGATTTCTAAAAGTGTTTCTAAACATTAAACTAAACTTTGCAAATTTTTTATTAAATGTTTTGTATAATGTTAAGCATTCCATTTTTAAGATTTTTCAATGTTACACCACAATGGTTTATACGTTTACAAGTACTAAAAAAATTATATTTTGAACTTTTAGATAATATATATGATTATTTATTATTTTTGCATACGATAATATATTTTAAACCTATATAATATACATACATCGAAATAACGAATAGTATCTCTAATAGTGGACAATTTCAAATAACTCACGACAGAAAAATATTTCTATATTTAATATATTACACATGTAAGGTATAGCTGTTGGTAATACTGCATTGCATTTTAGTTGTTAAATTAATATTATAGTCACTATTTGGTAAAATGTTATACTACTTATGCGTAGGTTTAATCAATTTACATGAATATGTATCTAAACGATATTATATTTGATTAATTTTTAAATAATAAGCACTTTAATTAGGCAGGAGGAAGGCGAGATTTTCCCTGCACCATTAAGGAAATTAAATATTGCAGAGACCATGGCCTTCTAAAGATATAATAGTAGTTTTGAGAGAATAATCGCAAAAAAAAAAAATTATATAAATATGAATTTCATCAGGATTAGAATTCTTTAAAGATATAACAATAAATTACTAACATCAAAGGTACATTTTGAATTAAAATTTTGTATTATACGATATTATCGATTATATTTTAGTCGAATATAAAAGGTTTTTTAAAAGTATTCTTATCTAAAACAACAAAAACTTTTAATTCGAACAAAAAAAAAAAAAAAAAACTATGTTTAAAAATTAAAAAGTTCAAAAATTTTAAAACTCTTACAAATATAAATATATATTATAACAATAATAATATATATATATATATTTCATAAAATAGCATATACAAAAATATAATGTGCTGAGAAAAAAATTGTTTTTTAAATCTTTTTTTTTAAAAAAAGACTATAAGTAACAACTATTTTTGACCGTAAGTCATCATAAGGTTATATATAAGTAATTGAATTAATATGAAAAGGCACAATAATTAAAGTTTATCTTACTTCATTTATACGTATACTTGGGATAGAACTTTTTCAAAGTGCAATAATATTGAGAAAGATTCTATGATAAATATTATGCGTAATAATTAAATTTATTATATAATAAAATTATGTAAGTATGATAAAATAATAAATTATTGTTACACCTCCGACTTAAATGATAATATTAACCGCATTCTCCACTTTGTACCTCTATAAACGTACGAGTTAATAATAATTACATTTTCAATTGACATTAATTCGCATATTTTGTATGTTATGTGATAAAAAATTGTATTAATTATTAATAGCCCAAATCACTTTGTCGGTACCAGTAAATATATAAGTTTCTATCAAAAAAGGTTCTAAATCAATATGTTAACTTTGAAAAGGTTGTAATTCGATGTATTCACTATGATAAGGTCCCATGTGTAGAACCTTTTCAAAGTCATCATTATAGTATACTTTTACTTATATTTTCAAATTAAATTAAAAATACAATTTACTTCATCAAAGTTTTGAACCTCGACAAAAATATGGTTGACAATTTTGATTTTAATGTAAGCTATGTAGCAACAATATAATTATGAACATAACAGTATGGTACATATGTTAATATGCGATTGTTCATTTTTAAACGTATAGTATATTTTCTCAATAAATTTCACTTTCGATCAGTGAATGATTTTAGAATTCCATACGAAAATTTCACTGCATTAAATTCTTGAATAACTGATCAAATATAATTTTGATTTTTGATTAATAGTAGATTCTTGCAAATTCGTTTATACATTATAATATTATATGTATATACACAATAATAATATGATATGGACGATTATTCATTAAGTACTCCATTTCGCGAATTGTGTAAAGTCTTCTCTATTTAATCAAATCGTGCATATTATTCGCGTTAAGCCCCGAAAGTGGTTGTCATTGACGAAAATGTATAAAGTGATAACATAATTGATATGCAAGTCTTGTGCACCGGAATGACAGCTGAAACGAGGTTGTTTCACAATGTTTTTTAATAAACGTTACCGGAGAAGAAACTTTTTTCAACTTCATATTCAGATGACGCGTATTTTTTCTTGTTTTTCTGAGAGTTTTATCGGATAGAAAGCCGTTGGTGTTCTTGATGTATTTGTCGACTTAAAATTGCTCTCGAAAGATGTTTCACGTTTTTATGGAAAAACTTCCAGCCTCACTTTTTTTTTCTTTTGTTCGTGTAATATGCACTTAAATATTTTTGTTCTTCTCGACATAATATATTTTATTTATCACACATTTAATCGAACATTGTAATATAGTATATATACAGATTATTAAGAATATATGTATAGAATATTTAAATTAAATTTCATTAAAGCACATTAAACTAATTTAAAAAAAAAAATATATATGCAAATTGTATTGCACTAGAATAAAATATGAGCACTTATTAATAATGAAAACAAGTTCAAACAAACAATTTTTTCGGAGACCTTTCCAATAAAATATACCAATACACGATTAGATGAATCAGATTAATGAATTAGATTAATGGGGCTTTTAGAAAATATCTAATATATTATGTAATTCGTTAACTTACTATCCGCCCTTTTTGAAAGTTTTTTTTAAATTTTTTTTGTTGAATTTATCGGATAATATACAGGTTTGGATGAAATCAGCTGTTATATCATATAGCTGCCGATAAGTTGGTGGATATAAGATTCTTGTATATGACAATATTCGAAATTCGAGTATAGTATTATACGGTGAAACTCCACCGTGATTAATACTGTTTATCAATATTATAGTAAAATTTTTATTCTAGGATAAAAATAAAAAACTTTATTATTTGAAATTGACTGTAAAATATAATAACCAATCGTTATTGTGTACTGAAGATGATAAAATATTTATTGAAATAGTTGCGTATTTACCAAATAAAAGTAAATCCAATTTTTGTGAAATTGAGTTTTTTTATTTTATTATTAGAAAATTCACAAGTAATCAAATTATAAACGTAATACATTATAATATCATAGAAATTAATAATACTAAACCAATAATGTTGATGTGTTCAAGCAAAAAATTATTTCATTACATACCCTTTGTCGAAACGTATAATAATATTATTATTTTATGTTATAGAACGATAGTAAATTATCATACAATTATCGGTATACTGACATTATCACAAACCGTTATTAATGCGATTAATGCCCCCAAAAATATTATTCGTATAGATATTAGAGATCATTATGGTGTCAATGGATTTTTTATTGGAACCTACATACATAATACAAAATATTTGGATTGTACGGTTACAATAATATGGTGAATGATTATACTATAAAATCATATGATCGTGATGGTTTGGTAATTTTCAAAATAAAAAAAAGAATTGATAATAATAATAGTAATAATCTATAAAAAGATATTTTTTATAAAACTCAATGATTAAAACTTAATTTAATTCAAACACGGGAGTTGCGTATTCCACGTTCATATAGGTAATTTTTAAGAACAACAAAAATCATCTTTCTGAATATCGTTGTATAAGGTTTATAACCTAATTTAGGTACCTACGACCGATTTAATTACAATTTATACCTACTATTTAGTTTTTTCTTATATTGTTTCTGTTTCACTTACTCATACCGATAAATGATAATTTTCCAGTGGATAGCTTTCGGTTCGCAGAAAGTTTTACTGAATTTAAAGATCTCTGTGTAATAAATTATGTGATAATCGGTTTGGTTTTGACAATAATTAGACTTCGTATTTTGTTCATATAAATTATTGTCGTTTGTGCGTTTCTGTAGTAAAATAGTTGTGTATAGTTTTTGGCATTTCAAATAAATTCACGGTAATGCCATTGAATCTAATTTATTTTGCAATTATTTTATGTTTTGGGTAATATTAATATTACTATCGAACATTTTTATTACGCTTTGACCTGAGATGGAAAATACCGAATTTTATTCATCGTTTGTATAAAATTAGTTTGTAAAAAAAAAAAATTGGTATTAATATCATTGTGTGGAGATTATCATACTGTGAAATAAGAATAAAATAATTTATGCAAGAACTTGAATTTTATACCATGATATATGGTCTTATAGTATTATGATTTAGCGATAATACAAAATAAATTAGAGTATACCTACTGCAGTAGATGGTAGAGTAGAATACTCCACGAATAACATTACTCAGAAAATACAAACAATAATTAATATTGATAACACATTTTAAGAACATTGATAAGAAACCCACCAACTTAAAATACATTTTTCCATCTTTTGATCATTTGATTGTAATATAAATTACGGTAATTTCGTTATAAATTCTATAACGTATTTTTGTAATTTGTATTCATTTAAAAACGAAACAAGACGATTATAGGTACATACAAATAAATTATTATCTATGTATAAATATATGATAAGTATTACTACTGTCAGCAAAGTTGAAATAACATATAATTTTATTTTGGGTAACAAGAGTTGAAGTGAATAACATAACGTTTTCGAACGGTGGTTGTACAATTTACTCTTTTTTTTCTCCAACAACCACTCAGTTGACTATAGTTAACTATGAGTATAATATGATAGTATATATTTTATTAAATATGAATATAAAATATATATTTATAGCTACTGTTTTTTAGGTATTCATAATTGTATTGTAAATGTCTATTACCTACAATAAAATAAGGTAGTTTAAAACTGAATTTCGAATAATTGATGGGCTATTTATGGAAAAATTATACCACATTTTTTCATAATCGTTTTGAAAATAAAATTTCCCACATGTTTATGCTCAATTTTTTTCGGTATACCTTAATGTGTATTTTATTATTGTGTATTATTTCTGTAATACAATTTACATCACTGATTTTGACTATATAGTTATATATCATAAATAAAAAATAAAAATTATAATACATAGTTCCTATGTATTGTTATAAAAAAAAAAAAAAACAGTTGTACACCAAATTTTCAGGATTTTTATATTTTAGATCAATTTCGCTTATTATAACCATAAACCGAATACTGTTCTGTTTATATTTGTACATACATTAAATGCATTTGTCATAAAGTGATAGTTTGTTAAAAATCATAAAGATAATAAAACATCTGGTGTTTATTAAACGGTGTTTTTTCACCCATAGAAATTTCAAACATAAACATTTTATTATTATTAAAATTAGCGCCGTAAATACATAAATACAAAAAGTTTTTACGTAGGTATTTAAATTTTATACAATAGAATTATTTTTACTATACACAAAGATCAAAATAAGATACTATTTCTTTACGGTTTATTATGTAGGACAAATTTATTTATATATTAGGAATTCATTTTATACCAGTCGTCCAATTTTCATTTCTCTGTTGGCAATGTGAAATTTGTAATGCTTATCAAATTTTTAGAGTATGTATTTGATGTATAATAAAAGTTACACAAAAATGTTACCTTAATTGTATAATATATTTTATATATTTCAAATTATTTGATGATATAAGTCTGTTTATACTCGTAGGTATATAATATGATGTCGAATTACATTTATATTTTTAAATATTTATATTATGAGATTATAATAATTGTATTGTCATATACAACATTTACTTAGACACTTAGTACTAAATAAATATTCCAAATAATAAGTGATGTATTTATATTATGAAATAATAGGTAAAGATATACAATAGGGATCGAGAAATAATTTTATGTGCATATTAATAGAATACAAGTAATAAAAGATATAAAACACAATAAATGTGTATATCGTATTCGATAAGATTAAAAATATAAAAATATATTTTATTTTGTATACAATACAAAATTTTAGAGAGAAAAAAAGTATGCTAATATATAGTATAGTATAAGTAGGTACCTTATAATTTTAGATTATGAATGTGATGAATAAGCTATAGTGGTTTTACAATGTTGATTATAATTTTTTTACTTGGAAATAAAATTTTAACCAGAACATTTTATTCAACCGTATATATGTAATTATTTACTATTTTATCAGGCAGCAATTTGAATGAAAAATGTATCGATTTTTCTATATTTTAGAATATGGATAAAGAAAGGAATATAATTTAATTTTAAAATTATGTTTTCTTTATCTTATTTTATATATGTTTTCGATCAAAAGTATTGGAATAAAAAACTACTTTGGTAGTAAACGAATTCAATAGTTGGTACTTTATATAGATCATTCTTTGACTTTCCCAATAGTTTTCTGAAGTGTAAAGAAAAACTAACTTTAGAATTTTATAATACCCAAGTTCACACAGAATCGTGTTTAGAATGCTTACTGAAAAATAAACAATAAAATAAAATATAAACATAATTGTAAAAACAACAGATTTCTTGCTCCACTAAAAATTTTAAACTGAAAACAATTTATCTGTATTCTTACAACATATAAAAAAAGTGTAACAAATGCTAAACATTTTTGCGGTCACTCATTAAAGAAGATAAAGAAATGAATCGTCATCACTTAATGAATCATTCGACATCTATTAAAGTGTAACTATTTATTTATTTTAGTTTTAAAGTCTCAACGTATAGTGTTTAATGAATTGGCTTAAGTTTCTAAACATAAGTTTACACAATAATAATACACAATAATAAGTTATAACTTTGTTGTTTGTCTCCATCATCTGTCTATCCATATAAATACTACATAGTACATATAGTTAGAGTTTGTTGATATAGGGAAATTACGATTATTCTTTTATATTTATCTGTCTAATCTTATTCTAGATACCCAATAAGTGTATTTTGATAAATTTTTGGAATATATATTATACCTACTTACTTTGTTTAGAATCTAAAAAATTATTTATTGCTTAAATTGTGTTCGGTAGACTAATCGATTGCTTTATATATAATCGTATGCAATTCCCTTATTCTTTTAATTCTCATTTTGTTAATATTTGAGTTACCTATATGTTGAATACTGATTATGTTTATTGTACTTACATATTTTATATTACACATATGTACTTAATATCGTCTAATATAACCTATAAAATAATAATGTATTATGATACAAAATAGTTACACTATCATTTTGTTATTGCTATATAATATTGTTCATGTCCCAAAACGTCGGTCAATCAATAAGTACGTAGTTAAAAATTTTTTTTTTTTTAACTTAGGTTAAATTGTATATTATGTGTTTACTGATTATACATTATCACGGGCAATGGATATAGTTTTAAGCAAAATCCTACACGAATATACGAATTTTGTACAAATAATGTTTGTATCCCGCGGGACTCTTTTCGGCTTTTCGCCGACGGTTTTAAAAGACTGTCATGATTTTGGTGGTTCGGGGCGTGACACTAACTTAACGCGAGATATATTAATATGCTTTGACTATAACTGCGATGTTCTGGGAAAGAGAATCGAAATTGCCATCGAAAAAACTGTTTAAGAGCGTCCGGTCTGCTGAAATCGACAAATTATACGATTCTGTGACCCGGATGCTATGATTCAAGTTTCAAAAGGAGCCGACTAAGGGAAGGAGATGAAGACAGACGAAAATTAAACACGATTACGGTCTCTTTAGGGAGAAATAGATACTGATTACAAATTAGACAGTGGCATGCCAATTCAATCTGTAAATGGTTTTCAATGAAATTTATGACATTGCCGAATTTGGTTGCTTTTAGATGTTATCATGGTTCAAGAACTCCAAAATGGCAGTTTCAATCACGGAAAAATATCACTCTGAATTGTACTTATTTGATTTTTGTTTCTATCAATAATATAATATTCCCGAGTCTGTTAAACAGACTAAATTATTTAGTTACTTCAATATTAAACTGTATAATATTTTCTGTTATGTTGTTAAATGAGACTCGATCAACTAATATTTTAACGTTATTAAATTTTCTGGTTTTCCGATATTGCGGTTAGTTGTTTATAACGATGTTAAATTGCAAAGATAGTATCAGCATGGGTTATTACAATATTATGTATAAGATAGTCTAGCGAGGATTTCTGATTCAGGGTTTATTATAATTAAAATGTTGCATTAATTACGATGGAGCATATCTGGTATTTCCCATTTGTTTATTATTTTTATTATTATATTTAAGAATTTAAGCTCAGCCAGGAATCAATTGGTTTTATAATGATGTTTATTTTATATTGTTTTATTATAAACAACTTTTTGGGTATAAGGAATCGAAAAGGGATTATGGAGTAAAGAGTTTTTTCGATAGCGAATTTGTTAAAAATGGTAATTTCCATAAGGTAATATTTTATTTTTCTTGTTATTTTCTGAAGCGTAAAGAAAAGTACTTTTGGTAACGGAAAATTGTTATAATAGTGTCTAATTTTTTTTTTTTTAATATCAAAGAAAAGTGGATATAGGTAGTTACTATATATTACTGATATAATATCTAATATTATGATAACGTCATATATTATTTTATATTTTTTTTTACGTTATCTGTAATATTACAACAACTATGAACCCAGTAGTTTTATAAATTGCAATGATTTATCATTGGTTTTTTAATTTAAAATGTATACAAACATATTATATTATATATGTACATTATACAATGCCCAAGGTATATCGGACAATGTAAATTGTGAAGTATTGTACCGTAATATTAAACCGTAAACATACTAACCAGGACATTCAAAATATCCTTACTTCTTGGTTGCAGGATAACACTACCAACATATAGTGAGGGAATAAACTTTGTTCAATTTATGGAAAATCATACATTAAATCACGCGACTGAATAAAATGCTCACCTTATGAAGCGATGTTTAATATATAAGCTAAAATTGGACTCAAAAATATGTTACTACCAAATAGAATACCTAGTATTTAAATATAACACTGATGAAGTTCTCGAGACAGATCTTAATTTTATTTCAAGTACGGTGAAAATTGACGAAATCGAAAATGTTGACCGTATAGTATAGTAATTTAATTAATTTTAATAACTATATTTAACTTATTTTTTATAGAAATATAACTTTAATTTGTGATGATAAATAACAAAAATAATAATACTTATAATATAATTTACTTTAATTTAAATTAAAATATTTACATTATATTAATAAAATATTTTCAGTTTATAATAATAATAATTTTCAATAGCAAAATAATTTAAGGTAGGTAACTTAATAACAGTTTATGTACTTTTGAAATTGTAAAGTGTTAAATGAAAAATATTACAGTATAATAATTCTTAATTTACATTGCTCAATATACCTTGGCCATTGTATAATATTATATATTATATATATTACTAGTATCCTATATGACAAGTAATTTGCATACAACCCCTACTTATTGTTGTATTTTAGATTCTGAGCGTAGCGAGGTATGGTTTTACAATGATGTTTATTTTATTTATTTATTTTTTTTTTCTGTAAACACTTTTTCTACCAGAAGGAGAGCTCCGATCTTTACACTCATACCCGGTTTCCGTAGAAAATTGCAACTAGTTGGTACTTTTAAGAGGTAATTTTTCGATTTTCATAATAGTTTTTTAATGCGTAAGCAAAAACTACCAAAAAATTACGAAAAATACGATTTTGTAAAATCGAGAATTTTAATTTCGTCGTAATTTCGAAAATAATGACTTTATAAT
>JAIPRL010007209.1:0-19320 GCA_025469235.1 Pemphigus obesinymphae
AATCTTATAGTATACATCTTATTTTATTTTATTTCGTGTTTATAAAGTGTATAAAAATATAACTTCCATAGGTTTTTACCTTTGAAAAGTAGATTGTTGAGTACCTACTTTATCTATATTAAAAACCCGATAAATTACAATCTTATCAATAGCGACGTTAATATAAAAATATAATAAGGAAAAAGATACAGAACATGATTATATTGTACAATAATTTAGTTTAGTGCGTGTATACGTGTGTATTGTGTACGTAATTGTAATATCGTGGCCGGCCTTTTCAATGTTTGTTGAATATATTTTTAATTTTAATTGTTTTTATTTAAATTTTAAAATATAATACAATGTCACACAAAAAATTAGTTCATGAAAAATTGAAATCAATTTATGAAAACCAAGATAAAAAAAAAAACTCTAGATAATCAAAATATAAATGGGTTGGTGATAGACATTATAGAAACGGCGTTTACCAAGTTGGCACAGCAGTTGGTATAATAAAAAATTGGTGTTCCAGAGAACGACTTCAACTAGTTTCAAATAATGGTTTAGAAGATAGTAGGGTACCCAAAGACAAATTTATATCACTACGTGAAGCTGTAGCAACGTTATCAAATTTCAACGGTCAAGGTTTTGTTAAATGTCACTGTCAAGCAGGAAAGCGGCAATGTCAAACCGGCCGATGTTTGTGTTTTAAAAAAAAAATGTTAAATATTCCAGCAAATGCCATCAAACCATAACATGTAACAATAAATAGTAACTAAAAACTAACAAACATTTGTAATTAAATAATATAACTTTTATTCATTTTTATACTCGTACTACCATACCTTATTAGTATAACTACCTATATTTATTAATAATTTAAGTTTAAAAACAATAGGACACGAAATTTAAAATATTTCATGTATTTAAAGTATTTTACATATTAATAAATTATACACAATTTTTATATAGAATAGCGATAAATAATTAATAAAAAAATGTAGTTTGATTTTTAAAATAATTTAAAAACGTATCATTTTTATTATTTGCCTGACTTGTATTAGGCATTTAGTTAAACGTCTAGGCATTTAACTAAATGTCTAGGCGAATGTTAAAATTGCATAAAAACTAAATTATTTGACTATTTGCCTAGGCATTTGATCAAATGCCTGATTTGACTATATGCCTACGACATATACATTAATAAGACAAAATGCTGATAATCTATATTCAGTCATTCTTGAACGTAACCAAGTTTTAACTCTCTTAAGTGTAGAGAAACTCCTTACGGCAGAGGCCGTATTTTAGAAAAATACGGGCTTGGGGGGAGGTCGCGGACGCTAGCCCTCCCCCTTTGTAGCCGTCCCTGACGTGGTTATGTCCTATACTTACATAATGTATTTTTTTTAATTCCGAGCGGAACGAGGGAACTAATGGTTTTACAATTATGTTCATTTAATTTTTTTCTGGAAACAACTTTTTGACCAGGTGACTTCGTCCAATTGCCATTGCGTGTGTATCCATTTTCTGGTAACAAATTTTATTAGGATAACACTTAGGATAATTCATTTTACAATAAATGCATATCGATTATAGATATTTCTTCATAATTCATAATAAAATAATTATTTTATAGTTTTGAATTTACACCGAACATGCAATATACTACTTTAAGATTGTGATACAAATTTCAAACTATGTTTTCCTAATTTTGGTCTATTTATAGTGCATATAAATTTTGAGATTTTTACTTAAAAAATTTGGATAATTTTAGTTTTCAAAACCAGCAAATTGAATACAATATTAATCGTACCCAAAGCCAGCGGAAAAGGGGGTATATATATATATAATTTTTTAAATTGGCTACTATTTGTTAAAAATGTTGGAAAAACTTACGGTGCGTGAAATTTTGTGGCCGTTCAAGAACGTTCTAAAAATATAACATGGTGTCAGATCTGATTATCTATACCGAAACTAATTTTTCTATACTTCTATTCAGATTTAATAAATTTATTGAATCTGGAATATTCTAGATTTCAATATCAGTACCTACCATATTTGTTTACATACAATTATGAACAGATTTCAGAAAGATATTAATAAACTTCAACTTACATAGGTATATTAAAGGTATATAAACGTATATTTATATCAAATATAGGTCACAGTAAAATGCAATAAATGATTACCATGGTTGTAGTTAATAATATAATATATTGGTGATACAATACAAGTATGCAGATAAAGAGCTAAAATAATTAAGTTTTAAAATAATATTTTCATTTAGGTATAAAACACTCATAGAACGCCTAGGACGTACCTATTGGACATGGAACTAGTTACGGTGAAATAACATCTAATAGTTTATACATTTGTAATATGTATTTAGAGGGGGGAGGGAGTCTAACATACCTCACTCAGTGAATAAGTGAAAAAAGTTAATGACTTTTTTGTCTTATTTATTAACTACTGCCCATGTGGCCTGCAGGTAATAACTAATAATATTAAATTAAATAATTATATAATATAATATTAATTTATTAAATTTTACAATTTACATTATTATGTATAATGTTAATTAATGTGTTTAAATATATCTTAATCTTATCCTATCTTATATTTACATATTATATAATATATAGTATTAGTATTATATACAATATACATATAGTTACGCAACTTATAAACTAATAATATATATGGATCAAATATAATATTATACTTTAATCGTGTATGTAAATCCACATTTTGTAAGCATATTTTGTACAAACCACATTTTTTTCGTTATTTTAATATTTAGTAAAATTTAGATATTAAACGCATTTATATAAAAAAAAAAATATATGTATAATATTATCCTATTATAATACTGTATAAAGGTATTATACTTTTAATATATTTATAATATACGAGTAAACAATTAAACATAATACGAGTATTATATAATATATAATGTATTATGTATAACATTTCGAAAATATGACTCCTTATATAATTTTATATTGATACCAAAATATAACTACATAATTACCGATATATCGAATAGAAATATTAGATAAGTATTTTTACAATAAAAACTAAATTTTTAATAATAATTATAATTTTTCTTCTTGTCATATATTTTCTGTATCAATTTATACCTATATAATAGGAAATATATCAAATAGCTTTGCAGAAGTTAAATTGTGACGTATTGGATAGTTTTAAAACGTAAATAGGTACTATAGGTAATTATCAAGATGTACATTTTATAGTATGCTTCGTAGTCTTTTCTGACAAGGAATATTTAAAGCTAAAAAAATAAGAACTTAAAACGTAACTTCTTCACCAGACGATATTTTATAAGAAAAAAAAAAAATGGCTAAAAATGTTGTTCTACGACGTACGTTTTTATATCCTCTCGACATGTGTTTTTTATCCGGTTTTTTAGCAATGGCAATAACGATACCCAAGAACATTTGGTAGCACAAACGTTTAGATGGGATGAATCGAATTATCGCATTCGTTTACATAGTCGCCCCTCGCAGCTTTACAAAAGTTCCATCTAGAGAGAGGTGTACAGTTAACTAATAGGATTTGGAGCCCGATTTCAATTAGGATTGGACGATGTTGACTATATGGGAAGTCATTCATGACTGTTCGATTAATTGGTAGGTTTTTTTTTGTTGCTAAAACAAATCAATAGTCAGGGTTATACTCACTTCTCCATCTGCCTGACTTAAATGTACCTTTAGATTTTAGATTACGAGCATCTCACCACAGACATTTTTAGTGGCATACTTCCAATTCACATGGTGGCTATTGAGGTCACCATAGTTACTATTGTTTCTTGAGAATGCGAGAGATGTAATCACTTTTTGATCTGTTAATAGCTTAAATATTAATGCATATAGAGTAGAACCTAGCTTCCTTGTCCGGTGACCCGGAAAAGGGCCATTTTTGGTTCGAATCTTCAGATTTGGTTAAATTTTGTTGGATTGCATATAACCAGGCCAGGAGATCCCTATAAAATATAAATTATAGTTATGCCACCAAGTTGATTGATCTTTAGCTGTCGAGAAATGCCCAGGGTGCGCCGCATGAAAGCCTACACCCTGGGCAAGCCATGAAAACCTTTGTACCCAAATATGGTAGTTAATCTGGTAGTATAACTAATAAGTATAAAATAATGTACCTTTTATATTTTTAGTTTTTACTAATAATACAATAAATTATCAATGGAAGGCTCAAGTTTAGTCAATATAGTCACAATATATTGATTTGTTCTTAGAGATTTTATACACGTAGGTATGATTACGTAAATAAGCAAAAAAAAATGTCATCAACTTTTTTTCGTAGACGTTATCTACTATATACTACAAAATTTAAGTCTTTAAAAAATAATAAACAAAAAAAAAAACGTAAATTTTAACTCAAAGTATGCCGCCGTAGGCCTGGGCCTCCATCGCCTACGCTTTAAACCGGGAAACAATATAACTTTTTGGATATAAATATATATGCAAATAAAAAATATAAAAATTGATTTTTAAAATATGAATACCAATTTCAAATAATCAAATATATATGTATATTGTACCTAATCAAAAAAAAATTTCTTCCAGGAAGTACATTTAAGGCTTTCCTCTTTCATTGGAATTAAACACTTTCATTTAAATTAATTATTGAAAAAGCTATAGTTATAGAGCGAAAGGCAGTTTTTATCAGTACATTTTCAAACAAATTTAGCTGTTATGCAATAATAAAAAAATGAAAAAAATCTAGAAAACTGATATAGGAGTTAGGACCGCTTATAAAATACTTTAAAACGTATTTAAACATTTTTATATCGTCACATTATTATTTTTATTAAATTATTTTTAAAACTGCCTACAATGACACCTCGAAAACTGGTTGTTGTTTGACGCTCTAATAATAATAATAATAATAATAATAATAATTGTACGTAGGTATAGAATGAATATAAATCGTATATAGAGAATCCGACTGTGTTTATATATTATTGTTTAAAAAAATAAAATCAAAAATGCGTTCTACGAACTAACTATAAATTGTATTTTTTTTTTATGTAGCGCAGTATATTGAACCGCTTTAATGGGTAAAGATAATAAATCACTGGCAGCCTTACTTATATTTATATATATATATATATATGTATAGATGTGATATGCTTATAGTTTTAGTTTATAGATAACAAATAATAATTAATAAGACATATATATTATAATAATATTCTTCTATACGCGAATAATAATAATCAGTCAGATAAACCCATAAACAAACTTATTAAGATGTACAGAGTGTATGCCTTTGATGTATAGGTTTGTATATAATAATATATTTATGAAATTTACCGTATATAAAAGTCATTTTCTTAATATACGATTTACGCCATTATTTATTTTATGATAAAAAAAAAAAAAAATAAATAAAACAAAACAAAACGAAACGTAGGCAATGAAAACAATCAAACCATTATCTTTCGATCGGTAAAATGTATTAAAGTATATACCTAATATGAGTACAAATTATTATTTACTGACGAGGAATGTGCCATATTACACATTGTTTATATATTGTAATTTGTATACGTCTGTATAATATGCACCAGTATTATTGCAGTGTGTATTATACACCTATGCATTATTGTTATACTGACAAGGGGTCATTGTTATGACCTCTCCTCCTGGCTTGAGTAAACATACACGTCAATAGGTCGTCATTTTTACTTTACGATTGTACATTATTATTATTATTATTATTATTATTATTATTATTATGAGTGTTACTGTGAACCGATCGACCAATCAGTCGGCGTTTGAGTTCCGTCGGAGTTTCAGCGTCGTCGTGTCCACTACACGCCTATCCTATATATAGGTAATATACGCACATTATATTATTATCGGCGAGGATAATAATATATTAACTGCACCGGCCGCCGGTTGCACGTCGGTCGTGACAAATAAACGAGCGAATTTCACTGCGATGTATTGCGATAAATCGCCTGTGCCGTTTTTTCTGCTGCTGGCCTGCGCGTCCGTGTACTACTGCGGTTCAGCGGCCACGACTCCGGACGATGACGGGGCACTGTACCTGACGCCCATGATACGGGCGGGACAGCTGGATAAGGCGCGGGCCGCGTGCCGGGTGAAGCCCGTAAAGGCCGACATCGAGAGTTACTCGGGTTACCTGACCGTAGACGACAAGCACGGTTCCAACCTGTTCTTCTGGTTCTTCCCGGCCATGAGCGGCGCGGCCACCGCGCCCGTGCTGTTGTGGCTGCAGGGCGGCCCGGGCGCGTCCAGCCTGTACGCCGTGTTCAACGAGCACGGCCCGTTCTCGGTGGGCAAGAGCCACGGGCTCAAGCTGCGCAACCACACGTGGGTGTCCACGCACTCGGTGCTGTACGTGGACAACCCGGTGGGCACGGGCTACAGCTTCACCGGCGACGACGCGGGCTACAGCACCGACCAGACGGCCGTCGGCCTGAACATGTACGAGGCCCTGGTCCAGTTCTTCACGCTTTTCTCCGAGTATGGGCAGAACGACTTTTACGTGACCGGCGAATCGTACGCCGGCAAGTACGTGCCCGCCGTGTCGTACGCGATTCACCTGAACAATCCCGGCGCGTCAGTCAAGATCAATCTCAAGGGACTGACCATCGGAAACGGTCTGGTCGACCCTCTTAACCAGCTGGTCTATAGCGAGTACCTGTACCAGCATGGATTCTTGGATGGTAACTGCAGTTTTTCAATAATTTTTACAATAATTATTAATTTGTATGACGCAGATAATTGGGTAATAATTGTAGAAATGTCTGCCGTTATTAGTTCTAGGTGACAAGGTATTATATAGTTTATTAACGTGGTTCGAGACGGCCCGTTTCTAAGGAGTTTAATACAGGCAAAAATCTACATAAATATATGATTTTTTTCAACAGAAAATTGCTTTCGCTGTGACAAAATTGTGATACTCTGGTGGATCCGATTTGAATTTTCTAAGAGGCTTAAGATCGTTTGACTTCTTTTCTAAGTTTTAATCGAGGTGTTTTTCGAAATAGTAATTTCCGCGATCATACGCGTTGCCGTGTATAATAACTATATATTTCTTTGAGTTCACCGTTTACGACAATATTTTTTTAGCTTGAATTGAACAGTTTTAGGGTACATTAATAGTGTTATAGTAGGTAGTTGATATATTAATATTATTAATATAAGTACCAATATGTACAGGTGGAGCAATGAATATAATATTATCCAATAATAGGTAGTGATACGATATAATTATTAATTATTATTAGTTTTTACAGACACGTATACATGATATATGATTTACTCCATAAGTCATAACCTTACATAAACTCCATCGTGTAAAATTTAAAAACAAAAGTGAATGCATATATAAAGAAAATAATTATATGCCCACTTACTTAAATTTTTATACTTATTCTGTAATACATTTAGATAATAAAATAATCGGGCATTTCAACATATTTTTCTTCGAATAAGGAACACATAGATAGGTATATTACATTAAATTTAATATTATCATTATAAACAATATTTTAATTAATTCGTCAAACTCATGAACTATGGAATCAATGATAATCGTATTATATTATAAAATGTAATATATGTTTATCTCAATAGGTAGTCGATTTTTATTTTTTTTGTGATTTTAATTCCTGTTGGTATATTATATAATATAGGTAAATATGTATAATTATATATAAATCAATAATTATAATTAATTAACCTTTTTGGATATTGCCTTACTGCATACTATATATTGAAAAAATTACACGTTCGATGTTTCTATATAATATGCACATTATAATATACCTCTATTATCATATTTTGTATTATCGATGTTTATATTATTTTATTTTATTTTATTATATTATATATATTTAATATTCCTTTAAATTCTCTGTAGTTAAGCATGTACCCAAGGGCGTCCGCAGAAATATCAACCGGGAGGGGCAAGGCTGTCACCCTCCCTCCCAACTTCGGAAAACGGTAGAAAAAGTCGATGTCTTTTTTTTTTTTTTTGCTTATTCACGTTTTGAATTTTGTCGGAAAATTATGCAGCAATGAAGTATTTTTCGGAATTTCAAGTCGGCAAACTATAAATTGTTAGGATTTTAGTTGGAAAATGGAAAAAAGTTGATTACCTTTTTTTTTTTTGCATATTTTAAGTTTTTGAAGAGATATTACGACCCTGGGATGGCGCACAATACTTATGTTATTTGTATGTATGTATGTTTATGTATGTATGTATATTTATATAAATCATAAGAAATAACATACTTTAATTGTGTATAATATGTAAACCTGTTTTTTTAAATACCATACTACTTAATACTTTTATAACATGTTCACAATTTTGAAATCGCATTTGTCAAGAATAATTATTTTGCCGAGGCCGACCAATTGTGATAATAGATCATACAATATTCAAAATTTCAAACTATTATTATTTAGTACTTACATAAATAATGATTTTTTAGGGAAAAAAAAAACTTTTAAAAATATTTATTAAAATACACCCTATACAAACATTGGATCAAATTCGGGTACCTTTGCATATGTACCTATAAAGTAATTGAACCATACGAACTTAAATCGTTTATTAGAACCTGTACATATTACCATAGATAAATATATTAAGTTGGTACATGAGTTGTATTATATTTTATGTACTTATTTATAGTGGTTATTATATAAATAATAAAAAATTATTAGGTATATAATTTTTAATTGGGTTATCTTTCAATAACAATTGTCGGGATTTCGTACCGGACCCAAGAACTTTCAAAATTTCACTTTGTGCTCTTATATTTTAGCCACACGTTACCTAATCGGTCCAAATATTCGTTGGGCCTATATTATGGTCTGATATATTAGTAGGTATATAATTTTAATTATTAATTATATTGCATACATTTACCTGAAATAGCATTCTTTCTGAAACAAAATATTGAAGATAAGATTGGCCGTGTTTTTGATGTCTGGTTTTTAATTGAAATATTTAAATTTATTGTGAATAAGTGAGGGGTAGTAATTCAAAAGTTAAAACTCTATGCAGTTGACCACCATGGATATATTGATATTATATCGGTTGTGAGTTGTGACTTATGAACTATGTCTATTAATACTAAATTTCATAGGATTTATCTTAATTTAATAGATCATATTTATGTAATTATTATATATTATGTATTCATATATACTCGTATATACTTGTACATATTGGCTGCTGCAGGGTTATGCTTTTGATACACCTTGATTGACATATAACTTTTAAAGGGTTGTTGGACCGCCAAAAATTATATTTGTTTGATTTGTTTAAAAATAAATTTATAAATCGAAATACAAAACATTCATTAGGTAGGTACTAATAATTATAATAAATTTAATACTTGAGTATCACATAGTTTAAAAAAAAAAAAACCAGTGGTCTGGATAGTCGTATGAATTTGTAGACCGCATAATGGGGCCGGTAAAAATGTAGGTATCTGACTTTTAACTCTGCGCACGCTTATGTGTATGTTATTTATTATTTATACATGTAATTATTTGACTGTATAAATAATATTGTGCATTGATTAGTTTATATATTATAATTAATTCTACATTTTATTATTTGTATAATTTAAAAATAAACTGTTGAGATTTATATAATTATAACTGTAAATCAAATGTTTTGAACATTTTGAACAATTGTTGACCCTTTAAAAATATCCTATACTAAATAAAAAAAAAGAACGCTTAAATAACTGATGAAAAACGTGTGGTGTTAAACGGTAATTGTCCTGTTTAAAACTATATATGCCCTTTTTTTAATCAACTTCTCATTAGTACAATCTATAATATATTTCATAAAATTGTATTTCGTGTTTTTTTTTTTTTAATTAAATATATAAATCATTAATCGTTTCAAAATACCATGGAAACGAAAAATACGATATATATATATATATATTATATATATACTTTTTATTATACTTTTATACAGGTTAGATATATCGTGTATTTTATGTATAATTTTGTAGTCGGAATAGCGTATAAAATGTACCAATAAATATATATATTTATACCTATATATAGATAGTCAATGTCGAAAGGTTAAACGGGTTTATTAAAAAAATTACCCGTTTGTGATCTATAAAAAAACAAAACAAATTTAAATATGCTTGCAACAGAGAGAGAGAGAGAGAGATGTGCCTATACGTGCATAGTCTACTGTACATGCAGTGTACAGATATCAGAGTTTAATCAATAAATTATAGTAAAAAAACACTGTTTGGAACTGTATATAAAAAAAACACCCTAATAAAATTAAAGATTTAAAATGTATTATAGGCACCTATACATAAACCGCTGACTAAGTAATATTTTGTTCTTATAATCGTATAGTGCCTATACCTATACTTACGTTATATTTACACACTTATTGTTGTAAGTTCGAAATAATTAAATATGGGTTTTAAAAGAAATTAAAAAAAAAAACAACTTCTATTCACATACATAATACATTATATAGCACGAAGGATTGGCTTATGATATTTTATATATTTTTAATAGCACGTTTATATAATTATGTATCACTGTAGATATAGGTAGGTACTATACCAATAATTTCTCTTTGAAAATTTTAAACACATTTTCTTGCTCAACGCCAAAAACCAACTGATGTATATTTTTTTTAGAAATTCATTTAACGGATATGCAATTAAAGTTCACTATTACTAATGAATTTACGAAAATAGCCTAAAAAATAATTCTGAACGCCTTTTTCACGCACACACTGTTTGGCCATAGAAACTTCATTTGTTGCTGGCAGCAACTGCGTATTCGTTTCTGATGGATGTACCTGTACAAAATCGAAAGCCATATCCCAAATACTCGATCCAATCTTTTAGGAACTGACATTTTTACTATGTACTTAATTATTAATCCATAGGTACCTATTCTGCCGTGATATAAGCGAAAACAGCGTATCTCGGCCGAAATTGAGATTTTTGTATCTATAGTATTGTTTTTATTTTAATCGGATGGTCTTATACCGTTTTACGAAGTAAAAATCACGTATTTTCAACAAAAAAAACTATTGAAAATTGCTTTTGAAAATAATAAGATTTATCGTATCTCTATAAAATATTATAAAACAGAAGCTCAAATACCGTAACAGCCAATTACTAAGCAAAATAAAGTAAATGACATGCAATTACACGGAGATCCGCTGTTTTAGCTTGTTCATAGCTAAATTGATTTTAAAATTATTTTGTTTTGTTGATATGAATATTGTTTATATTCATTGTATTCAGATGTTGAAAACATTGTAAGGTTGATAGTAGCGTTGTAATATTTTATTATCACAAACTGATATGTTTGTTTAGTTATTCCGTGTCATAATCATTATATCTATTAACTTACAACTGTCCATGTACAAATACTTTACACTTTTAATGTATTTTCCACACATACATTTTATTATTACAAGCATAATTTAATGTCTATATAATAGTAATGTATGTAAATTTAAAATTAATAAAAGCAGTTGGGTAAATAAACTTGTGGCTATGGTTAAAATTAAAAATTATCGACATAAATTTGATGAGTCTATTATTAGAAACAAATAGAATTTTGAATGAAGTCAAAATAAATCAAATATGTGATAATTATTATAAAATTAAATTTTTATTATATTATACTTTTACTTTTAATAACTAAATGATTTTTACCAACTTAAATCTTTCATAAGGATTTTTTCACGAATTAAAAATAAATGTCAAATATTAAAATTCATTTGTGTAACACTGATATATTATAATATTTCACAGTTTTTTTTTTAATTTACAGTAAATTGCGTACTTACCTAAGAAACCAAAATATGAAATATTTTTCAATTGCTATGTTTCATATATAAGAATACATGCATTAAAATCTACTTATTATATGATAAAATAAATTATAATGAATTTATTAATCATTAGTTATAATATTATTAAATCTATCTCTGAAAAAAAAAAAAAAAATGGACATACTGCTTTTTGACTTAGTAAACATCTTATAAAATATAGCGTATCTCCTTTTTTAACCAATTGAGAACAATTTAGAAAATCTAAAATAGCATCAATCGATTCTACGCAAAAAATTAAGTATAAGAGCGCATAATATTTTAATGTAAAATACAAAATAAAAATGTTACTAAAGATCACGTCAGAATGGAATTTATCGGCGAAACTTAATTTGCTTTTTCCCAACAATTTACTTTTACGGAGATGCGTTTTTTTGGATAAGGACGGCAGTATTGTGCAGTAGCTATATATGTTGGATAATTTTCGATGCATAAATAGTATATATAGTTGATAAAGGGAAACCATATATAAATACTCTCGTGTCTACGGGCGTATCATTAAAATCGACCAAGACCGAATACTTTATTAATTTATTATTATTTTATTTCCTAGAACGACGAAAAATAACGTTATTTGGCAAAAAATCTAGTCTGCTCACACGGCGACGAATGTATTTTATGTGTACGTCAGTGACCATACATATAGTTCAACGCTAAACTTTTTGTGACGAAAAGATAAAAATGATATACAAAAAAAAAAAAAAAAAAAAAACATACCCACTTAAACCTAAATGACGGCCTAGATATCGAAATAATCGACCGTACCCGTTTAATTATATAAATATTACTGTTATGTGTTTGCAGAGGACGGACGGAATGAGTTCAAAGTACTGGAAAACTCGGTTCGCGCTCAGATCCTCGGTGGCGATTTCAAGGCTGCGTTCCGGACGTTCGACGAGCTGTTGAACGGCGACATATACCCGTACCCGTCGCTGTTCCAGAACCTGACCGGCATGCGGTACTATTTCAACATGCTGTGGGACCAGGACCCGGCGCCCAACGGCGACTGGGAAAAGTACGTGCAGCTGCCCGCAATGCGGTCCGCGCTGCACGTGGGCCAGCGGCCACTGAACAACGGTTCGGTGGTCGAGGCGCGCCTAATGGATGACGTGATGCAGTCCGTGAGCACGTGGCTGGCCGCCCTTCTGGACGCGGGCCGGTACCGCGTGCTGCTGTACTCGGGACAGCTGGACATCATCGTGCCGTACCGGGGCACGATGCGCATGGCTCAGTCGCTCAAGTGGTCGGGCGCCGAGGCGTTTAAGAACGCGACGCGCACCATTTGGCGGGTGCGACACGCGGACAACGAAAACGCGACCGACGTGGCCGGCTACACGACCACGTCCGGTCCGCTGACCGTGCTGCTGGTCAGAAACGCCGGTCATATGGTGCCGGCCGACCAGCCGGTCTGGGGCCTCGACCTCATCAACCGATTCACCGCCGGCAAGCCGTTTTAACGCGAGTTCGTCGTTGACAAGACGTCCCCTCCCCAAATAAATACAATATTCATTAGATTTCGTTTAAAGTTTAAAAATTTTCAAGAAATTAATATGAAATTGTATACCAATAGGTACTATACGCGTAACGCATCAAAATACCGTATACCTTATTATAAGGCTAAAAACTCGAGGCTATAATAATATAATATTAGGTAGGTACAAAATATATGCGTGTAGTATATACATTGCCTATACACACTAGGCACGCCTATTTGGATACAATATAATATTATTTAAGTCCAAATAATGTATTTTTATATATTTAAAACTAAAAATTTTAAAAAAATCAATATATTTTATTATGTATGTTATATTAACTCAATACAACTACAATTCACCTTGTTTATTATAATAAATAATAATATCTATTTATAATTATATAATAATATTTATTACCCGTTTAATGTTTTATTAAAAAAATCGATCGTTAATTACTAAACACCATTATAAGTACTATTATAACATTCCTAATATATCGATTGTATATAAAAATATTACTAATTTTATTATTTTGTTTTTTTTTTTTTTTTTACTAGACTATATTATTATTATTGTACTGTAATACGACGCCCTTTAATCCTCGATCAAAATCCAATTTATACAGTTCACCGTGCATAGTTGTTATTGATCATTTAACAATTTATTATTGTAATACAAAATAATAATATAATATAGGTATTATTAAATATTAACACCTAATTAATGGTATAATATAACTGTAATAACTATTAAAATTTTGTAGTGACCTAAAATTACGTGTTTCCTTATATTTTAATTAAAACCACGTATCTAACACGAACATGAAACGTCTAATATTATAATTAATAACATAGATCATTGATAATATTATATATTATAGCAGGTAGTTAGAATATAAATGCATTTTTTTTACCAAATTTAAATTTGCTTTTGTAGATTTACTCACAGTGCACTACCAGTAAAAATGAACAAACGTCAAACCTTTATACAGGAGGCAGTGTTTGGTAGTAACACGTAAATGGCATTTACTATTTATACTAGTTATTACTGCAGTACAAGGTTTTTTCAAGGAACGTTGTGGGAATTTCGTTATTTATTTTTTGTAGTACCTAACACAAAAAATACGTAATATACAAAGAGATACGCATTTAAGAATTATATAGGTACAGTCAGAAAATAAATAAAAAGTTTTTATATTTTATACAATTATTTTAATTTTTACAGATATATTTAAAAATTATGGGTCAAAAATAGTAACGTAAAGCATTAATTCTGTACTTAGGAAACAAAAAAGTTATCTAGTTATACCTGTTCAAAAGTAATTTTCCTAACACTGTATATGGGTACACTATATATTTATAAACTGGAAACTGTGAGCAATATACCTATTTATTTGTAGATATCTACAATCAATATCAATAATTAAATCTAAATCAAAACATTAATTAAAAATCTTTTTCTCGTATACGTATAAGTTAATATGTATAATAATTAGTGGTGTAACGTAAAAATGCCCTCCCCTCCATTAAAAATACAAAATTGGTGCCCTCTAAAATTTTTCTTAGATATATATATATATATAAGCTGGATGTTGGGCTCTAATTGCTTAATTTACTAGCTTCAAAACAAAATGCAGTTAACAATATTAGTTAACAAATTATTAATTAAATAATTCGATTTATTTAAAATTATATTAATATCACTAAAAAAATCACAATATATAAATAATTCAAGTTTTTATTTGGATATAATCTAGTAGTAACCTAGTAGGTATAGGTAATATATTATTTTATAGATTAAAACAAAAATGCTAATCAGTATATGGCGTGGAAGCACTTCGTTCACCGGATAAGATACTACAAGTTAATAATTTTGCATTATATTGATAATACCATTCTGAGCGAATCTCATGCCGTGTATATATTTATATAGGGCGTATATCGATTCCGCCGGCTACTGTTTGTAAAAATTATCTATCGACTCGGTCGGCTACTGTTCAAAAAAATTATGTATCGATTCCGCCGACTAAATATTTTATAGTCAACCAACGGAAAAATTTACCACGTAAATTATGGATTATTAATGGATACGTTTGCACAGATATATACCTACATTATATTTTAGATACTTATACATTTTATTCAATCAGTGAACAAAACTATTATATATGATACTCATATACGAATACCGTAGGTAGTATAAAATGTAGGTAACTTAAAATAAATTAGTATACGAAACAAATATTGTAAAAATCAAAAAAATATTACATTAAAAACTTTAAAATATTGAATAATACATAATTTATTGTCAAATTATTGTTATTGTACTATCACATATTATCACATATACATTACATATATACGTACAAATCAATTGTTACAATAGTCACAGTATTAAATTAAAACCCGACGAGTGAAATGCTTAATTTTTACTATATATAAGTGCATATAAGTGAATATATACATAGGTACTTAATAAATATTAATGCTAATAACTTATTAGCCGGCGGAATCGATATTTGCCTTTTTTCGAAACCTGAAGTTTCGGCGGAGTCGATAAATCCCTAATATATATGCCGATATTGCGTATAAATAACAACTATTATATTATTCTAAATTGAAAATGATATTATGTAAATGTTACTACTGCACATAATCTGAAAAAAATGTCAAGGTTTATATTATATAATATGTTTATATATGCTTCTTCTAAGACCATTTTAATTTTGAGGAAATAATTGATGGCAATGTTGATGAATGGTGTGTGATTTCCACCATTTTTATTCCCTTGTTTTTTCTTACGCGTTGATAGTAAATCAAAAAATTATTTCTTTAAAGTACCTATCAGCTAGATAAAATCTACTACCGGAAAATAGGTAAACGTGAAACATTTGGACCAAGATTTCTAGGCGAAAACGTACCCACAGAAAAGGGCGCAGGGAGCCCCCTAATTACACTTATGTTCGCACCCAAATTATTCTATCCTCTTCCAAAATCGTAGTAAAATATACAAAAAAAATTGTTTTTATATGAATAAAAATATGAATCACAAACGCCCTCCCTCGGTCTTGTTAAAATATATTATAATTTATATTTAATATATATGAATAACATATTATGTATCCTATAGAGGGGAAGGGCCGGCCAAGCATTAATTGTGAACGGAACGTGAAGTAGGCAACCGAAAAGGACAAAATGAATCCCGTCGAAAGTTCTCCTAGTACTGGTATTAGTTAGGTACAAAACGGGACGCTTCCCGGGAGTTTCCCGCAATGTGTGTGCCGTTGGAGTATATAGATACTATACGTATATTACGAGTACCTATCTTGGAATTCTTTCTTCTGTCAAGTCTAGGCTTACTGTTGTGAGTCCCACATATAGGATACAATAGGATTGTGCAAGGATTCCTTATTAGTCTGCGAATTCCCGGTGCTACCAGGACTGCAATTAATATCTATGGGATAAGATACGATGTTACTCTACACCCAAGTATAGTGTATACAAATAAATGTGACAGAAGGATTGAAATTTAAAAAAAAAAAAAAATTCCCCCATAATTTAACTTTTAAGGAATAACATATTATAGTTATTCTATAATAATAAATATTTTAATACACGCAGGTAATAATCACGACTTATACAGTGTATGATCATTTTTATACGCAGGTAGAAAATAGTTATACTGCACATGCTGTTGTTAAACACAAAACAATAATTATTATACTAACATTTGAAGTTTCCAAGTACCTAGGTGGTGGTATCTCTACTTGTAACGCGCATCATTTAGAGTAAATTAATTATTGGAATAATTTATGAACAATCCGTCAAAAAACGTCTATATACCTACTTATAGTAATTGTCTATTTTAACAAACTATTGTAATGAAATAGTTAAGCCTCGAACAGCTATGAAAATAATGAAAAATAAATATATTTTATACAATAATTAAATCATTGTTCAAATTTATTATTGTATTCAATCAATAGCAACTATATAATATTATATGTATAGATAGATATCAATAGATTATAGATGTTATTAATGACCAATGGAGATAAAAAAGTAGGTGTAATGTAATATTTAGTGAGTATATATACAGTTTAAATAATAGCTTTTTCTATTTACATGGTTTTACTTCCTTGTATATATAATAGTACATTTCGTTGCATTACATATATTATGTTGTTTGTGTGTGTGCGTGTATACCGATAAAAGGTCATCGTTATAACCTTTTTCTAATTCCTCGGTCATACAATTATTCACATATATTCTACGTAAATAAATCGTTTTTTTTTTTTTCTTTTTTTTGTACACAATGTCGTGATTTAAATCTGTCTATAGCTTTTCAGTCGGCATCCGAGTTCCGTCAAGGCTTGATTATCGAAAACGGTAGGTTCATCATTATTATAGTATAGGTGCTTACCGCGGTTACCGTCGAGAAGAATATTACATACCTAGACGTCATTCGGCCGAAACCTATATTAACGCCGTGCACATATAGTGGCATATTGGCGGCCACAAATCAGTAAATTTACCGAGATGCGTTGCTCCGTGTCACCGACGTCATTATTGCTGTTCACCACATTCGTCTGTCGCAGCTGTTCGGCGGCTGCGACGCCGAACGACGACGGCACCCTATTCCTGACGCCCATGATACGGTCAGGTCGGATCGACGAGGCGCGCGCTGCGTGCAAAGTAAAGCCCATGAACGCGGCCGTCGAAAGTTACTCGGGTTACCTGACCGTAGACGACAAGCACGGTTCCAACCTGTTCTTCTGGTTCTTCCCGGCCATGAGCGGCGCGGACACCGCGCCCGTGCTGTTGTGGCTGCAGGGCGGCCCGGGCGCGTCCAGCCTGTACGCCGTGTTCAACGAACACGGCCCGTTCTCGGTGGACAAGTGCCACGGGCTCAAGCTGCGCAACCACACGTGGGTGTCCACGCACTCGGTGCTGTACGTGGACAACCCGGTGGGCACGGGGTTCAGCTTCACCGGCGACGACGCGGGCTACAGCACCGGTCAGACGGCCGTCGGCCTAAACATGTACGAGGCCCTGGTCCAGTTCTTCACGCTTTTCCCCGAGTATCGGCAGAACGACTTTTACGTGACCGGCGAATCGTACGCCGGCAAGTACGTGCCCGCCGTGTCGTACGCGATTCACTTGAACAATCCCGACGCGACAGTCAAGATCAATCTCAAGGGTCTGGCCATCGGAAACGGTCTGGTCGATCCTATCAACCAGTTGGTCCACAGCGAGTACCTATACCAACACGGATTCATTGACAGTAAGTAAACTACCTATTTGAAAGCCAACATTTTTTTGACCGTGATATATATTAAAAATTATTAAATCGAAAAGTTTTTCCACTCTGCAGCTCTTATATTTAAACTTAATACCTAGTCAAAATGCAAATGAATAATAAATTGATGATTCGATAATAGTTCGATATCCTATATTTATACATAAAAAATGTTCGAAAAAATATACTACGTTGGAATATGAAGTCAATAGTACCATAGGTTTTCATTAAAAATTATAAAAATAAATGAAAAATATCACAATAAATATTAATTTTTTTATAAAAATCTAATATATATTGTAATTATATGCGTATTTTAAATAATATTTAAAATATTTATCTATTTTTCTAAGTACAAAAATTTACTACGAAAATTAATATTTTATTTTCATGTTATAAAATTACCTTGTTTGTTATTGAATATGCTATATGATGTTTCTATAAAATCTTTTAAGACCTATGATCTTTATAAAAAAAACATTTAAAATATAAGATGAAAATGTCTAAATTGTAAAATCTCCTTTTGTATAATTTTCCTACTTTTTAGATTCTGAGCGAAGCGAGGAATGTATTGGTTTTACAATGATGTGTTTTTTTTTTTTTTTTTTTTTTTTTTTTTTTGTGTTTAATAAAAAATTATATAAAA
>JAIPRL010007210.1:0-24333 GCA_025469235.1 Pemphigus obesinymphae
TTATGTAGTAATAACTGTACCTACATGAAACTGAGCTATTATAAATATATCATATTACATTTTAAAATATGTATAAGGTCACACTAAATCATATTTATTTCTACATTTTATCTTCAATGTAATGTTACACATAGGTAGGTATATAATTAATATTAAGAGTTATGTATACTACACCAAAGCTACGCTCAGAATCGTTTTATTGAAAGCAATGATAAATCATTGCTTATAAATTATATTTTATGCAATAATTATTTATTTAATATTTATATAATTTATTATTATATATAATGCAATACATCCACCTAGAGTATCCTGCCCAGTAGCGAAGTGCATCCACCCATACTGACACCCGACGAGCGAAGTGCTTCCACCCCCTACTGACCGGCTTTTTGATTATTATTGTACGTTTAAAAACCGGGAATTTAGTATCTAAATTCTAATATTTTTAGTACTATTTTTAGGATATGTACTATATAGTATTAATTATTCCTTTCCACCAAAAAGCTTTAGGTACATATAGTCTTACCTACTATATATATTTATTAAAAAGCAACGTATATTATTGATAATAAATTAGTAAACATTCATTAAAATTGTTTAAATTATGCAGTGTGTAATTTATACGAGTACATTATAATATTCTGGTAGGTATTAATAATAAATAACAAACAATATTTTTTTATTCTAAAATCAAAATTGAAATACAAATTATCATGTTATTCCAATGTTGGTGATAAAACACACGCACATTATAGAATATATATATGTTTTGGTTATAAAAAAATAATACAATATCTCACGAAAATATTTGCTCATTGTATAATATTATTCTAAAATAAACATATTTGTTTTTAAAAATTATTAGTGTAATATTATATTATTTATATTATAAAAAATATTTTTAAATCTTAATTTTATTAATGATAGGAATTTTATTATTTCATAGAAGATTTGGATAAATACTCGAACTCACCAATACCTATGTTTCATTATACATTCAACACTTTTATATTTTTTGTAAATTAAACAAATTTTTAATAATTAGTAATTTGGTATAATTAAGAAATTTGCCTATTGATAATTTCAGAATATTAATCCCTTTAAATTGTCTATCATATAATTTATAAAAATAAAATAAAACCAAATTAATATAAAAATCTTTATCTGGAAGATATTACAATGAGTAAATCCTCGTGAGACAGCTTGCATAAAAATGTAATGTTTTTATTGATTTTAATAATAATAATAATAAAAAAATTACCGTTTAGAGTTATATCGGGTTCAGTTAGAAATGTATAATATATGTATTTTATTCATACATTATTATAATTGATAATTAGCGGTACAATAATACAGGGCTATTTCGCAAAGACTCAAATATAACAATTAATATTATTCATGTTTTCATAACAGTTTCGACGAATCAGGTCAAATGTTTAGTTTGGATAAATAAAGCCGAATTTTCGACTAAAAACGCTTTAGCAGATGGTGGATCATAAAATTGTTAAAAAAGTCGTACAAGATTATTAAAACGAACAAGTTGGGCGTCTCTCATTTACATAAGCTTCTTAGAAGAATAATAAGAAGAAGTTTTAAGATTGTATTTATCTTAGTTGAAGGTTCCAGAAGAATCGTAATCTTTCGTTTTACTTTTGTTAAAATGCAAACTCGAAGGACATCAAAAGTATTTATGAAAAATTCTATATATATTTTTAAGAGTCTAAAATAGACAGTACAGGTTAATATTATAGTATAGTCCTATATATTTAAAAACAAATAAATAAAAGTATTTTTCCACGATTGTTTTTTATACTTTTTTTTGAATACTATTAACGTTGTTTTATCTTTAAAAAAATATATAAATTTACATATTAATATTAAATGTTTCTCGTTCTGAATGTTATTTTTTTATGGAGTGAATTCTTTAATGCAATTTTCTCATTGTGCTCTTTTCCGTATATACAATCAGGGTTTTATTACATATTATAGTATTATATAAAAGTATACGTATAGAAGTAGTATATAATATTTTATTTTGAATATGATGAATTAATATGAATATTGTAATTCTTTATGAATACTAAAATAATAGGATATAAAATAAAACACTTTATACAGTTCATATATAGAATAATATTCGTTATAAATTAAAATGATTTAATATATATATGGTGAAAATATTATACTAGACTGTAATATAATATATCATGAAAAAAATCCTCAGCAGTTGAACATAAATCAGTCTGTTCGTAAAATGTTTGGTATAGAGTTAATTTTGAAAAAGGTCCAAATGTAGGTGGAATCCTGTAGTAGAAGTACCATTTTTATTTATGTTTCACTTCTAAGTCGATCAGCTTTATATGGATATGGTGATATACTAATAGACAGTATGCAATATATTATATATAGGTAATAGTTTCTGTATAGTTATATATTCCAACGGAAAACACAAACTTTTTGGGTTATTATTAATATCTACAACACATATATTTATAAACAGTGGTGCTATTTGGGATATTGTAGTGTATACATTGGGACAACTTGTTTTCCGTTCTTTATTGACATCTTTTATTTTCATCAGTACAACGAAATTTAAAGGAAAGTACATGTTAAATCAGAAGAGATATTCTCTGGAGCAAATTAATATATGTGTGACATTTTCAAAATTAACTCAATGTAGTCTTGAAATGATTTTCAGATTTATGTTAAACAATTATGGTGACACTGTTTATCAAACATTGTGTCATTTTAGTTGGATAACAATATTATTAAATTAAATCACTCGAATTCCGACAAACAGTGTCACCAATAATGCAATATGAATCTGAAATTCGTTGCGATAATATACTGAGCTATAATTTAAAAACGGGAACTGCTTCCAACTCCTACTGACCAATTTTTTTCGCCAAAAGGGGTCAATAAAAATTTGGCCCTCTCGTAGAATATATCCTGTCTACGTGCAGTGTATATTATTGTAATATATACGGTATCGTGTATCGGCAGTATTATTTGGACATTGGTGTCGAACCGATGTGACGAATCAAAACGTTTGTGACGGCAATTTCGCATGGGTACGACGGTTTCAATAATTTCAATAATTAACAAACATTAAAGTTACGATTATACTATTTAGTTTTCACCTCGTCGTCGTCGGGATGCTGGTGAGAGGAGTCGCGGCCGCCAGCCAACACGTCGGGGACCCCGTAATAAAGTGCGTTTTCGGCCCGCGTCGGTTATAACCACCGCAGACTACTCAAACTTACCACGGGTAACTTTTGGTATCACACGCATATATATATACAGGTATAATAATAATAATAATAATAATAACATAACTGCGGTATATATTGGACAGCGAACGGCGGAATATTGTACGTATGCGCGTTATGCCGTTCGCGTATTATATACGCAAACAAGTTTCACCGGTCGCGGAATGCCGATAAAGTATAACGTCGAAAACGCCTCCTCCGCTCGTCCTCCCGCCGAAAACGTTACTCCAAATGGTCCCCTCCCTCCATCCACGAATCGCGCCTTTCCCAAAACATCCACCTCAACAACGGCGCGGGTAACCACATTATTTACGTATACGTATATACTATGCATGCAAACATAATAATAATATAACGTGTGCGGGGGGGGGGGTCATCCGTTCAAAAATGACTAACGGTCCCCCTCCTCTCCCGCCCGTACCGCGAGCGGTTGTGTCGGGGTCGTGGAGGGGGGGCGGACGCGAAAGGGATAACGGCCGTTCTCACAGGTGGCCATTTCGACCCTTTCGCCTGGCGCGCGCCCCTCTGCCCACCGCCACGGCCACTGACGGTCTTCTCCTCCCGCACACCTCGGTTATCGTTTTCGGGGCTCCCCCCCCCATCTCCCCGCGAATCCACCGCCACCATAAAGCATACGGTACGTGTTAAAGCTCAGTTACCGGTCGATATGTATTATCCTTATATTCGGCGTGTGCAAATCCCGCGGGGGTTCTTGTGCGTGTGCCTCCCCCCCCCACCAACCCACTGCACGCGCGGTAGGCAATACGGTCGGAATGGGTTGTGGACTGCAGTAAGGGGAAACCGTGTTTTTACGCCATCCTTCAACCCCCGGCAACCCTTCACCAACAAACCCCGTACAGCTTCCTTCCCCTCCCCTCCCCTCCCCTCCCCTCCCCTAATATGGACGCCGAAAATATTCGTAACTCCGTATTCGTATACCCGTATTTTATTCGAATTCGTTTTGCGAGACTTTAGCCGTTCCGTTTGCCGAATGTTACCACCGTCACTGGTCCTGTATTATGCGGTCGTATATTATGTAGACCCTATATAATACGTCCTATACAGTTTGTATGCACCGTGTATACACACTATAGGTACGTGCGTCTGTGTTTTAGAGGAATCCGAGGCCGACTTTTTCCACATTTTCGTTATGTTCTTTTCCGATATGTATAATTTTTCTTGTATCTATCAACTTTGTGGAAATGGACGAAGGAATAGATACCTACCGAATTGGTTCGCGGGCGATGGGTAAAGACAATTTTGTACACGCATAGAAATGTTCGGGTCAATTGTGCGAGGAACTACACGATTGTTCTGTGTATGAGCTCTACAACAATAGGCACATGCCGATAAATAAATCTATCGACGGTCCATAGACTACAATGGTGCTCGCCGATGTTTCTTCGATCAGTATGATCATTCGAGTTAGACGACGAGAATTCAGAAAACATATTTTAATTCAGCGAGCGAATTTCTCAACAACGGTTGGATAATTTTTTTCAATATAAATATGTTTTAAAATTAAAGTAATTTAAATTTTCGAAATGATTCAAGCACCCATACATATCAATTGATATTGAAAATTTTAATCTATTTTCAGAGCCTTTATTCCTTATCAATCATTTCATTGAGTATATCTGTTTGATGAATAAGTTACGAGAGGAATACAAATAATAATAATTTTGTTTCTGTAGTATTTAAGTGTTTTCATAATTATCTTTGGTTAAGTAGAGGGGAGGGTGGTATTAATGTCGATGAGCTGCTACTATGAACGATGGACTTCAGTACTTTTCTGAATACAGTATTCGGGCAAATATTATTTTTTAGTAAAAATGGATATTTTTAAATTTTGTGGAAATGAAAATGGTGCATGGGTCTAATTGCTCCTACTGTATGTACTTCTATTAGGTACTGCTATATTTGAATATCATACAAATCAATAGTAGGTGTCGTATTTATTAAAGTTTGTGAAGTTGATATATAAAATATATTATATTATCTATTATTTTTGTTTTAAGGTATGTTCCCCGCCGAATGTAAGAAATACTTAAATGTTATGTGCATGGAATTGTTTTATGGTGTACTTATACTGACACGTGGGAGACGAAGTCGGATTGTGTGAATATCACGTATGTTTGTATATGCGATGTTAACTTTCTGTACTTAAGTAGAATTAATCTACACGAAAATGCCATATAGACGATAAGAGGTTTGATACGGAGTAAGGGGAACGGTCAAGCAGAATAAACAAGTGAAACACTCGATCCCGGTTGTTCCGACGTAACACGTGAAACTCGTTAACACCAAAACCCCAAGCTGGACGTGGTTATTTTTTATTTATTTTATTTTTTGGATTTTGAAATAATTGAGAAGTGTATTGATTTTACAATATTATATTTTTTCTTTTTTTATCTGTAGATACCCAAATTATCTAGTAGGAAGTGTACTCCTAATGTTTCATGTTTACCTATACCTATTTTTTTGGTAGGTGGCAAATTGTATTGAATACATATAACCAGTTTTTTTCAAGCGTGAAAAAACGCAACATAAATCATCAACATGGATTATATTTAAAATATTAAAAGTTATTGCATAAGGTTATTATAATCTTGGAAAAACGAGATGAATTGAGACTTGAAATTTATACAGAGTATGCTTTTTTAGTACCTAGTTAATCGGCGTGATAAAATTTCAATTTTTTTTCATCAATTTCGAGCTATATAAAGTGATTTTAGATTTTAGATTCTGAGCGTACAGAGGGAGCTGAAGGTTTTTAAAATTATGTTTATTTTTTTTTCTCTGTTAACAAATTTACTATCAGAAGGAGTGCATCGATCTTTACAAGCTTACATGGTTTCCTGTAGAAAATTTCATCAAGTTGATATTTTGAAGAGGTCATTTTTTGATATTTCAACAGTTTTTTAATGCGAAAGGAATAACTACAAAAAAAGTGAGGTAAAAACGGCAAATATACGATTTCATCAAATCGAGATTTTTCATTTCTTTGTAAATTCGAAAATAATGACTTGAAAATCTTGAAATTTACATCGAATATTTAATGTAGTAATATATTTACGTTAATTAGGTTTTTAAAATTTTTTTTGCAATTTCGGGCTATTTATAGACATTTTATATTTCGAGGTTTCTAGGTCCTAAAAATGGAAATTTTTGGTTTTAAGTCCTGAAAATTTTATACAGCGTCAAATATACGGTACTCTAACTAAATTCAAAAATCTCGAAAATCCGTAGTCACGGTTTATTTTTATTGTCATTTAAATTTTACCGACAAAATTATCAATTTTGAGGTATTTAAGTCCAAATAGTTGATGAAATAAGATTATAAGACCTGTAAAAATTTTATATAACTTTAGTCGTGCATTAATTTAAGTAAATTAAAAAAAATTGACGGAAAAAAAGTATTTTAGATTCTAAGCGTAGCGAGAGAGCTGGTGTTTTTACATGTTTATTTATTTTATTTTTTTTAAGTCCATGGGCATTTCGCGCATGTCCCATAGTAACTTTGCACCAATAAAATTGCCGCTTTAATAATTTAATAATTAATATTAAGAGTTATGTATACTACACCGAAGCTACGGTCAGAATCATTTTATTGAATAATAAGATTTATCATTGCTTTCATATGCAATACATCCACCAAGGGTATTCCCCCCAGTAGTGAAGTGCATCCACCCCTACCGACACCCGACAACCGAAGTGCATCTTTTTAAAACTTTTATTTCATAAAATGATAGTTTTCGATTTAAGGATCTAAAAATTTAATAAATTGTTTATCATATATGTTACTTTAACTAGATTAAAAAAAAATCATTGTTCTTACACAGGCTTATTAAATATTTCATGAATATCTAATTTACAGTAATAGGTATAATAATTATAGCTCCACTTATAATAGTTTTATTGAAAGAAATAATTTATTATTGCATTAAAATTTAACTTATTCTCCACGAGTATTTTTAGATTGAATATCGAAGAGTTTTGACTCAAGGCCGTATTTGAAAACTTTTTTTTTTTGTTGTGGGGACTCTAAAATTGTTTAATTTATTTTCAAAGTTAATAATATTTTTGTATTCAATTTATTATAGTTTAATTTATTGTTTTTATTTAGTAACAATTTGATGGTAGGAGGGAGATGATTCAAAACTTTTGGATTCCTCTTCAGATATAGCGTTACTACAATTCATTATTGACTAGCTTTATTTCTTTACATTCTGTTCGAAAAATCGAAGCTTGTCTCGTGGTCGTGAGGGAGGAAACCATAATTGTTTTAAAGCAATATTCGTTCTACAGTAAATATAGGTATGGTATATAATATATATATATATATATATATGTACTATATAGTTGATATATTATATAAAATAGAAAGCTTTTAGCTTATAAGCGACGGTGCAAAGACGGAAGAAAAATGGTCTAGTTGTCCGTTTTGATTCACTGCGCGTTAAACGAGTTTAATAGACGCAATCAATCTATCGCCGATCGAATTTCTGGGCTCGACTTGAATTTTAGATTTTCGTACTTATAGTTTGACGTGTTCATTATGTTATTATTTAAGAAAATGGCGCTGAGGATAAAACTTATACCGCTACAAACATAATTACATTCCAGTGATTATTTTTCAGAAATTAATACTTTAACAAATCTTGTTCGTTTGAATCTTAATATATAATATTACGAATTAACATATCGCATTTATTTGAATTTCTTGAACATCAACGTGATATTTAGCTCGGATTCGGATTTGAAACTTTTACACGAAAGTTGAACTGTAAACGCTATTTATTTTTCAGTCGTTTTAGTCACATTAAATAAATACTATGTAACTACGTTTAAAAACTTAATGAACAAAGTTAGTTACTATCCACACTGTATTATATTTTATAATTCAAATTAATAACGATAAAGTTCACATTTATTGTTTATAAATAAATTCGAACACTTTAGTGTTAAAAATGTTGTTGTTTTGTATTTATTAAAGTTATAATTATTATTATTTCTATACAACGGAAATTAATGAAATGTATTTATTGTACCACTATTTAATCCGCTTACCGATTATTCATCGACCGTGATTATTCTAATGAGCATTTTAAGACGGTGCGACAACTACCAACTAAGTTACAAGTTTAGTTACAAAGCTCAAGATAACTTGAATGTTGGTAATTTTTTTAAATTTCCAACTCAATTAGTTAATTATTTTAGTTATTATACAGCTATAATGAACTTAACTAGTTAAAATTATTATTATATTTACTTAGGTATATATTTACAGTTAATTATTTTTATAATCATCTAATAGAGGTTGAAAAATTCTCACCTCATTATAATGATAATAAACAATGTATTATTCAAGTATAATAATAAAAATTCGGTTTTAGGTTTCTAAACATAAGTTTAAACATATTATATCCCCTAACTATATATATATATATATATATAGTTACAAGTTTGTTGATATAGTTACCAGGGAGATATTTATTTTTTCATTAGATGTATGTATTAGTCGTCCATCAATATCATTGATATCGGTTATCATTATTTCTATATATATTTAATATATCTATATTTACCATTTTTATAATTTTTGTTAGTTTTAGGTGTTAATAATTATTATTAGTATTATTATAGTCGTATATATATATATTTGTTTTTACATAATTATTACATATTTATTTTTCCAATTTTTTATTCTATATAAATTAACTTTTTTAAACGAGTGAAGTTAATATATATAAGGACTAATACGATTATCATACTAAATTGGAACATCATTGGTAAATTCTAAATTTCATACTAAAAGATGGAAAAAATATAAGCAATAAATATAATATTATATTTAATTTTTCTAAAAAACGAATCTAGAGATCCTGTTATTTCTTTACGTTACTTTTTAAAATCATAAATTTGCTTATTTTACAATATAAACAAAATATGAGTGATACTTATAGTAAATATCAAAAATAAAAAAATTTACTATACTAATACCACAAAGGCGAAGAATATATATCAATTAAAATAAACGAATCGGGAGACAGGAAGCACATAATATAATTTTAATTCGAGGTCGGTGTGAGTATACGACGATAAGAAAAGATAAGATCTTTAAAGGGAAAATACGACGGCGGCGGTCCAGCGAAGACCGACCACAACTCTCGCGTTCCTAAGGTCCTAATTTTATGTTTTTGTCCGTTCGGATCGGGAAAACGGGATGTAAAAACGGTCGTAGAATAAACGGGCAATACGGACGGTCTTGACGTTCATGGGGAGGGGGGGAACATTCATTGAATTTTTAGATTGAGAATAATATTACCATCTTTATCTAACAAATGACAATGATGTACTTTTAAAAATTTTTGATAATACAAAAAAGCACCGCCCAAGGGGGTGCCGCCTCCCCCTTAAATTCATCACTGGCATACATAGGGATAGCCTATATAATATTATGTACAAGTTTGGATTCCCTAAAAAGTTAATTAGGCCTTTTAAAATGTGTATGGAAAACACAATCTATCAAGTGAGAATACGGTATACTTTATTAGAAACCTTCAAAGTCATGATTATTCGTAAAATATGGTGACGCGCTATCACCACTCCTGTTTAACATGGAGTTTGAGATAGTAGTTAGAAGAATGTAAAAATCGTCGGCTGAAGGTATAGATGTTGATCTAATAAATATTAAAATATTAGGTTTTGCTGATAACTTAATCATTCTAGGCAAAGACATAGAAAATGTAAAAAGAAGCACAGAGAGCAAAGACACCGAGTTTGAAAGTAAAGGAGAACGAAATAAAACCTATGGAATTTATGGAAAGTGAAACAAGGTCTTTTAAATTCAAAAACTATATTTTTGAATAAGTAGAAACTTTTAAATTCCTCGGAGTCAATTTTAAGCAAAGATGAGATTGGAACATTGAAATTAATAGTAGGATACAGAAAGCGGAAAAACATACTATGCCCATCTAAAATATTTTAAATAAAAGCTATTTTTGAAATGAACAAAAATTAAATTTTACACAGCAGTGGTGAAACAAATGTTGACTTTCGAGAACGAGATATTGAGAAAAATATGTGGACCTATCTTTGATACAAAAAGAGACAAATGGAGATTAAGGTAAAACAAAGGATAAAGAAGGGGGGTGTCATGGATTACTAACTATGTAAAAAGCCAAAGAAATAAATTGTACGGATATGCAGTGGGACGGTGTCAAACACAGGAAGAATAAAAGCAAAAATTAACTGGAATCCCTAAGTACAACTGGAAGACCCAAGAACAAAGTAAATTGAGCAATTAGGTATAACAAATTAGAATGAGTACAAACTATCTAACATGGAGAATTGGGAAGCTTTTTAGTAGCAGCAGTAAAGGCTCTTGAAAAGCCATACAGTGAAAGAAGAAGACTAAATTTCAAGTGAATGCATTTTGGTAAATTTACATTAACTTATTTGAGTTAGTTTTCTTTATTAATTTGCCCATTTTTTCACGTTATAACTTTCAAATATATATTCCATTATAAACTAATAAAATGAATAAAATATAGTGAAATATATATATATATATATATATGATTAGCATTTTTTTTTTATATTTTTTTAATAAATTGTATGTATATATATTTATATCTTAAATATACTTTTTATATTATTATATTCGATTTATTTCATATCTAATATTTTCCTAAATAATTGTTAAAATAAATTCAAAATAATTAATTGAAGTAATCGTAAATAAATATATGCCTATAGACTATGGCGTATATTGAAATATAGATGTGTGAAATAAATGTTTTATGAAAGATGTATTATGAATTAAGTACGGTCATAAAAATATTACTTAAAATTAATCTTTATATCGAAAATAAAATTTTATTGAGATTTACAAATATGTTATTTTTCCATAGTTTTTTTTTTAAAATTAACATAATGGATTAAGTAAGGTTATTTGTATCTTATATACAACATTTTATTTTAATTTTTAATTTTTTATTAAATTAAAAAGTATATATACAATGTGTAATATTACAAAAAACAATATGTACATTTATTAATTTTTTACAAGGCTTTGGAGCCGTGAATATACAATAATTATTATACACTAGTTAACGGATAGGTTTGATTAAATATTTTAGACCTAAGGACTTAATTTTCTCTAATAATATAGCATTTGGTTAGTTTCAAACTTTCAGGACACCTTCATAGTTTAAATTTAAACGTTTTATTATTATTTAAGTGCTCAATCCCCCCCCCGCCCCTTAGTTTTGAACTATGATTCAGAAATTTTTTAGAATCTCATTAAAAAAAAGAAGTAGAATAATATTTAAAATTTAACCATTTATTCATGTATTTCAATATGATAGAGATATTTTGAAAAAAGGGAACCCTCCTTATTACATTGTGAACATTTCGTACATTTTTCCATTATATTATATTGTTTTAATACGTTTTGCCAGTGTTAATCTAGTATAATATGACTTGTCGTAAAGCAAAATGTCGTATACTTTTCATTATTTTGTCATTTATTGAATTAAAATGTCACGTAGATTGATTGAACTTTAGTAATTCCATATTGTGCAATAATAGTAATTATTATTAGTTATTACAATATATTAGTTTATCAGTTTAAATTTACCTATTAAACATTAATTCAGTGGTTTTCAACATTTTTTTGTCCACGACATTCTTGGATGTTTTATAAAAATACCAGGGCATCCTACATTCTATACGTATATCTTTGATTTTATATAGTGATAAGTAAAGACTGGATTTTGCATAAAATGCATGATGCTATTTTCTACATAAAATACATGCAGTTATTGAGTTTTCATAAATCATTACTTGAACAATAAAATAAAATTTTATAATACATATTTTTCTGCATATTTTGGGCGTTAGTGCATATTATTTTGAAATTAATTTTTTCTTCATATTATGGGTATAAAATGTTATTTAATCCCTAAAAATGAAAAAAATATGTATTTATATATTTAATTTAATTTAAAATTAGATTTCTTAATTGTATATGCATTTTATTATTATATTTTTTATATTATATTATACTAAGGATATCATACTTTTTTTGGTTGTGAATGTTTACATATTATTATAACTCATTTTTTTCCTAATAAACATTAAACTTCTTGTATATCTACTATCTATTATGTTTTCTTTATATTATTTCCGTGTTTCCCTTTGCTTTTATTATTAATGTTATATAGGTATTAATACTCAGTTAAAGCTAAATAAAAATAATTACATATTTACTGAATATTTCGTATTTTTACGATAATAATTCTTTCTAATCTAGATTAATAATTAATATAAATAATTATAATATAAAATAATATAATACAATTTAAAAATTAAATATGAATAGGGTACAAATGAAATGGATAATAAGACTAATGTAACACTTAAACTTAAAAATAAATTCACTATTCGTGGCCGAATTTTTAAAACCCATTATCTCATTGTTTATGTGTGTAGAAAATCTTATTTTACATAAATATTGTGTTGAAAACAGTAGGTAATTATAATATTCTTGAAGCTTTTTGCGCAATATTTGCATATCATTTTTCCAATATGCAACCAAAATGCATTTATAAAAACAATTTGTATTTTAAATTTTTAATAAAAGAGTTCAATATTTTAGACTTTCAGCGAGCTCTTCTTCTTATTGATGACTGTATTCAGGAAAACTTATATAATATATAAGATTTTGAAAAGTATTCCATTTTATTCTAAATAAGTAGTGGGGCAATAGGGTCGATGCCATAGCGGTAACAAACTAGTGTCAATATGTAAATAGATTGAACGATAAACACCATACACGATTAAATTATAATAGAGTTATAACAATTTTTGTAATTTTAAAAACCGCAGAAAATATATAATATGAATGCTCTATATTTTCAATAATTTTACGGCATCTCTAATTGAAATTCACGTCATTCCAGTTGGCAATCACTAAATCTACAATATTCACAATAAACTATTAAATTCATCAACCTTAACAATTATGTTTCGATTGTGTGTTTGGTTTTAACTTTATGAAACTATATACATTTCAAATCCTCTTGTATGTGTTATTCTTGTTTGAGATAAAACGATTATCAAGAGTTTTTTCTCCTTTTTTGTATTTTTTCTCTAATTTCATATTATATATTGTATGTCTGTCGAATAAAGATTACTTTTATTCTTCTTGTGTATATACATATTTAAAAAATTTTATCTATTAAAATAGTATATTTGATAGATACATAAAACATTTTAAAATACTAGTTTCTCGGAAAATAGTCACTAAATAATTTTACTCGAGTGAAGAGATGCCTAAATGAGAGTAGCCGCATTGGTTTTCGTTTGAAAATGGGTCTGGTTTGATTCCCAAAATGGGGACTAAGCATTAAAAATCTTGTTTTCTGTAAGTATTAACTATTTTCAAATTTTAGTTGATTATTTAAAAAAATCGTGTAAAATCTATATAGAGTGAAATATAATTTTTAAAAATCAATGCATCCGAAACACTTTTACTCATTTACTTTATAATATTATCATTAATTATAAATGGTATAATCTATGCTCATTGCTCAATTATATTACATATGGAATGATAGTATTAAGTATGTAAAAATGGGAATGGAGATGAAAAACTTTAACAGAAAAAAATGTCAGTACGTACATTTTGTTAAAATTCGAGAAACTCAATTTACTGTATGATTTACTTATGTATGTATATTATGTATGTATATACTATCCGCTTGAGACCTAATTTGGTCACTACCTGAATAATAATGGATTCAAAATATGGGAACCAATTTGGTATCAGTACATAGAATACATTTTTATAGAGAGAGGAAGGGATATATAGTTTTTGTTTTATTTATCTTATACTGGAAATTCGTACAATCTTCTAATATATTAAATTTGTATAATAGGACTATTATATTGTTTTTTGATAAATTATTTATATTGTTTTTCAAGAGTTGAACACATTTATTTTTTATCCAGATATGCACTTGAGTAAGTGTATAGTAATAATATCAACACGCACAAGCTCTTGAGAAATCCCGTTTCATACTCTCATCCTATAACTCAGACCTGGTAGGAGTCGATTTAAAAAAACCTCTTATTCAAAGGAATAATATATTTATAACTCAATTAAATAGTTAGTAAATGCATAAAAATAAAAATAAAAATACTAAAATTAATTTTAAAAATTATGATTCGAAAAATATTTATTTTTGTTTAAATAATTAATATAAATAATAAAAAGAAACGTTATTATTCATAATAATATTGTTTCCGGGTGATGAAAATATCCTAAAACGTAAACAAAAGTATACAAAATGCTCAAAAGTAGTAGATATAACATAACAATTACGCCAATGAACAAAAAAAATATTTTGAACTAAAAATTGCCAATAAATTGAGATATTCTTTGTTTTTGAGCTATGAATTTCGTTCGTCGTTTTAGAAAATGAAAAGTTCGGTAGCATTGCATATATAGGACTAATAGAAAAAAGATGTAGAAGTTATAAATTTTCTATTGATTTTGTTGTTATTATTATAATAAGCAAAATGAGCAAATTATTGGATCATTTAATTTATATAATTTCTTTAAAACTTTTTATTACAGATGATTTATTATCGTAAAAATTCACAACATTTTAAACTTCTACACAATCTTTTTACGACGCTCGCAAATGGATCTATATTAATATTGATTATTATCAATTTTCAAGTTCAATACATATATTAATTTTAAATTTAACAATATTATTACGTAATATTAAATATATAGTTCCTTATTTATGAAAAAAAAACTTGTATAGTCTTTATGTTAATAGTTGCATATGCTACGATTCCATATTTTCCAATACTTATATAGTATGATATATGATATATGATAGGTACATATCAGATATTTTTCAAAGTTCAACAGATTATATAATATGCTTTTTTCCGACACCATTTTCTTTTTGAATTCTTGAATTTATTTTGGAAAATATTATTATAATGATTAAACATTTTATTTGACTTTGAAATCAAAAAACTCCAGCTTCCTAAAATAATTCGTAAATTTTCTGCAGTATATGAAAAAAAAGAAATTCTATTAAATTAAATTAAAAAAAAAAAAAAAAAAAAAATAGACAAAACTCTATTAAGTATACTATAATGGAACGGACAAATTCTTCACATTTCTGAAATTTATTAAAAAAAAAAAAAATAAATAAAATTTTCGATAAAAAAAAAACAAATAGGAATTATAGTAGGCTCTTACCTATATATTCCTTTCTGTTCTCGGAAAAATAGGAATTCGTTTATGTACCTACTCCTTAAAAAAAGAAAAAAAAATAATGGAATTCTTCACTTTCTATACGGAAAAAAACTATTAATTGCGCCGGAGTCACTGTGCGGTATAACGACGGTGTCGCGTGTTTCCGCAGACGTGAACTGGAAGTCCCCCAGCAGCTGCAGGTATTTACACGACCACGTTCGTGATCGACCGCACCGCGGCGATGGTTTGGAAAAAAATCTCGATCGGATCTTTTGAAGATTTGACCAGGCTCGTGAGGGTATCCGACGACGACATTTGGGACAGATTCGCACAATCCGTCAGAGACTTCCCCCGTCCTCGCGAGGTCACATGGCAGGAGTGGTCAAACGGCGGATCGCGTCTTAACGTCTGATCGAAACATTTTTACTAATATAATATAAAAAAATATAAACATTTTTCAAAATATATTAATATAAAAATATGTATTTGAAAACGCGTAACGATTATTAAATTTTCAATTTTAATTTTAACGATTTATGAAAAAATATAGCGTTTTTAAATGTATAATAATCACGTAATAATAAATATGTAATACATCGATAACAATTTTTTTAGACATAGCAAAGGCTTTTGATACAGTTAATCATGATATTATTTTAAATATTTTGCCCAGCTTTGGAATAAATAATTGTAGTCTAAGCTGGTTTAAAAATTATTCACATAATCGAAAACAAACAGTGGAAATTAATGGAGTTAATGGGGACATATATAAAATTGAATATGTAGTGTACTGGGCCTTATTTTATTTATTTTGTATAATAATGAAATTTGTGATGTAAACATCGAAGGTTCAGTAGTAACATATGTGGACGATACCTGTTTGCTCTTCTTACATAATACTTGGGAAGGAGTATATGAAGAATCCATAACAAGTTTTCGTAAGTTACTACAAATATTGAAAGAAAGAAATCGATCTTTAAACATAGAAAGTACAGTGTTTATTCCTTTTTCTATTAATAAATTAGATTCTACTGTTAATTCTATTACAATATATGACTGCAAAAATTAGGTATTTAGTATTAATTATTCATAATAACTTGAAATATTTAATAGGAAAACTACGTTTCATAACTTTTAATATGGTCAAACTTAAAAAAAAAAATTCTAAAACAAACTATGAGATTAGTGTATTTTGCACTATATCAATCCAATATTCAATATGGTTTATTAGTATGGGGTAGCCTTAGAGATAATATATAATTAATCAAAATATATTGTTAAAATTTGTTTAAATAAGTTTTTATTACAAGGATCAACAATTGAAAATTACAAAGAGTAAGGGGTTTTGCAGTAAGACACTTTTATAAAAGAATAGTAATTATGTTCATAATCAAGCAATTTAAAATAGATATTTTACATAAGGATAATAGTTATAAACGAGAATTTAAGACATGTGATTCTTCTATTAATTATTCTAATAAATCTTTTGGTCAGGTATTTGTAGATTATTGAAGACCGATTTATTACAATTCAATGCTTCTTGATTTTATTAACTCTTGAAACAAATATTGTAATATGTAAAGCAATTAATATTAAAGGCTTATTACATAAATATTTATTTTTAGAATTGAATAATAACGTGTTTTAATATTTATTTATATTGTAAATTGTTAAACATATACATTTGATTGCTTTAAATTAGTATCATTTTAATTTATTATTAGATGATTTACTTTGAAATTTGATTATTTATTAAATTATAAACTTTTTCTTTATTTTTTCTGTTATAATAGAACTATGTAATTAAATAATTAACGTACTAGAATTTATAAAAAATTACCAAATTGTATATTGTCCGTGTAAAAAGGTCGTAACTCCCTATCTCCAACATAAACTTTCAGTTTACAAGAGGTAGGTAAGACAAAACTGTATTTGTTATCGTCATCGAAATTGTAAGCATCCTTTTTTTTATTTCATATAAAAAAAAAAAAATGGGTATTTTAAAAAATTTTTTTTTTAAATGTTAACTTTTTTGTTGGGCGCCTTTTTTTCATATTCTTGGCTCTAACATTATTACGTATTATTTACGACATATTTCACGGTTCGCGGGTCTCTTCTCACAGCCTCTGTTACGTAATACGTAACATTGCCGGCCCACGAATCGGTTCTCGACGACACAAACGCCCCCTCCCCCCACCGTACGGGACACCACGTGGTGGCGCGCGGGCGGACGGGGAATTCTCTAGACACGGGCACGCCGAACACCGCACGCACACGTGGCTAATGGATTTGCGGGGACGGCCGTCGTATGATCTTACCGGTCACCGCGCACAGCCGCGTGGAAATGAGACGTTATCGCGCCGACTGTGAGAAACGTCCGAAAAAAGGTCTGACAGCCATAATAATAGCAGTGTGTATATATTTATATATATATATATATAAATGTTATATGTGTATATATATATATACACATATAACATGGACCGCGGGAACCTCGGAGTGACCGGCGCACGTCGAGTTCACTCGAGGATAACGTTTTATAGAGACACGTCTCACCGGATTCCCGGTAAAGAGGCTAACGGATTTGTGGGAACGAAAACCCGGAAAACGAATCATACAAAATCTATTTTTATATAGGTTTTAATTTGTTTTAAAAAATTTTTTTTTTTTTATTATACAAATACATTTTATATACCAAAAAAGAAAAATGACGTTAAATAATAAATTATTAAATACAAATACAAGCGGAAATAAATCGAGAACCCGGGATTACTGATAAAAAAAGAAAAAAAAACGAGAAAAAGAATAAAGAATTTGCTTAGGATTCTGCAGATCAGAAGAGGAGAGGGGATTGAATAATTTGTTTCTCTCGTCGGAGAACGAAAGACGATGAAAAATATGTGACGAGAATGACATACCCAGAAAAAATTTCTTTTTTTGGGGGGGTTGGATGGGAGGTGAAAATGTGAAAATAATTATATAATGCTTCTCTTCAAAACTTAAAATAAACAAAAAAAAAAGTAATCAATTTTTTTCCCATTTTGCCGACTAAAATCCTAATAATTTATAGTTGTCGACTTAAAATTCCGAAAAATGCCTTATTGCTGCATAACTTTCCGACAATATTCCAAAATACTTCATTTAAAACTTCAATCCCTTCAAAACTCCTCCTACCACGAAAAGATCCTTCACATACTTACCTATATTTCATCATAGTAATTGGCCAATAAGGAAGTGAGTTTGAATCAATAGGTAAAAGACTTGGGCAAGCAGACGATTATGACCAAGCCTAAGTCTGGAGAGAGAAATACTATAAAGCTTACAGAGAATTATATTGAAAAACCAAGGAAATCTAAGAATATCGGGGAAAATATAATTCAACCAACTGCAGGTCATCTCAGTATTTTTTTTTTCGAGTTCTATCATGGTTTATAGGCATTTGAGTTAGATTCGCATGGTTTCAAGTTTCATCATTTTCATTTTGTATATAAATGTGAAATTCCGTGGCGCAATGGCCTATAGTATATTTGTTAGAAATTACTCGTAAAATTGTGTGTAAAGTAATACAAAAATTCAAATAAATATGGTCTACGAATAGATCATATGCGTGATTTAAGAACGAATTGAATTTTGAATGAATTAGGACGGCATACTTCATTGTGACTAATTGATATAGAAAAACAATTATTTTACAATATGTCATAATAAATAAAATGGACAACGAGTAGTATAAATATTTATTATTTTGATCTGAGGCAAGCTTCTATGGAAGTGTTATAAGTGTATTAATACATTTCTATCGGATTTTGGAATTTTTGAAATAACTTGGCTGGAGCATAGCCAGTATTTCACGAGATGTCCATACATTTTTAAAACTTACACATGACTAAAAATATGAATATAACCATGAAGTATTTTATGAATTAGGGAATTCCAAAATGCGTGTATAATACAATATTATCATAAAATATGTAAATGAAAACTATGAGATTAATATTTAAAAAATGTATGAAACATTAAATAACCGTAAAAATAATGGTTCAGTGAACTAAGCCCCCATGGACCTAAAAATTGGATACGTGCTGTCTGTCAGATCTCAGTTCTATAAGTGTATCATAGTATGTTGTTTATGCACGAACTCAAAATATTGAGTGTTTCCCGGAAATGATACAATAAGAATAAAAAACGCTTACTCGTCTTGAAGTCCATTTAAGAAATATTTGTATACAGTGTTAAGTAGATTAATAATTTATTATCCGAACGTACTTGCATAATTTGAATATTTGTAAACCAACGAAGTGTTCAAAAAATGATTGTTAATTCGTTTGTATAAATATGTTATTTGTGCCACAACCGAAACGAGTTGCAATTTAAAGAATTTTTAAATTGGACTTTTAGTTTTAAATCAGTGTTGTATGCTATATTACACTCAGATATTATTTTATATTATTATTTCTATATTGTGAAACATAAATGTAAAGTTGTGTTATTCTAAAAGTCGTAAAATTGTACGAAATAAATGTATGAATGTCTAAAGGATGCTGGGAACGAAAATGAGAATTTGGACAGTTTTTGTTTATACCAAAAAAAAAAAAAAAAAATAATTGTAAAAAGTTAGGGTTATTAGAATTATAATATAACATAAAATATATTAACTTTTATTATGCACAACATCTACGACATACGATTTTTCGTGTAATTTGGTAAATAAGTGTATTACGTATAAACTTTAAATTAATATTAATCGTGATAAAAACCCCTTTTAAAAGTTACAGACAGGATATGAAGTATTTAACGTTCATCATTTAGTGCTCAAAAAGTGTTTGTTAAAAAACAAAATATAATAAACTAAAATATTGATCGTTATATACTCAAAATAACAATTACAATGTTTAGAGATTTCCGATGAATACTAAATTTGGTAATAGTGGCTATTGAAAAGTTATTTTTATGAAATATTTTATATATACATATATTAATAAAATTTATCTGTAATGTTTAAGTGTTATTTTTTTTTTTGAAAGTTTAAATACTGAGAAAAAAAATAACACTGCAATATTAGTCAAAATAAACGTTTTTAAGAAAAAGGAATTAGGAAACCTTTGGGACTTGACTTTTATTACATTATTTATGGTTTTGGTGGTTCCAGTTTTGGTTTTTAAATTCAACTTATCAGATTAAGATTTTGTTTAAAGTTTTTAAAATTATAGAAATAAAGGTACTCGTTTTAGGGTTTAATGAATACTGGTGTTTTGGGTTTTTTTTATAATTTATTTTAAAGTGTATAAATAATAAAAAACTATATGTTCTACTTTTTGCAAGAACCAAGATGTTTTGAGAGATTATCTTATCACATAAAGTAATAGAAAGTTAAATATTGTAAAAACCGTCAACCTGAGTGGAATGCAGCAACATCGTCATTTTATCATTAACCATATGTGGCGGATGTATCAATGTTGAAAGTTATAAGTCGAAATAAATTATATTATTTTAATTTCCTAATTTTTTTTTAAAGTATTTATATATATATTTTTTATACATATTTTATACAAACACAATATGTATATAGTGTTATTCGGTATGTTTTGACTCAATATGACAGCCAAATCCTGTAAATAAGGCAAACAACATTATAAAGTAAATATTATAATTAGGCTTCTAAATATAAAAAGTGATGATTATACATAATAATTATTACGCGTTTAGTTAATATGGATTTTGTGCCTATTAATTTTATTCGTACATTAGCGATGACAGGGAATTCTGGTGTTACCACCGGAATGTTAAACTTTCCGTAATATATTTTTGATTAATAGTTTTGCGTTGTATAGTATAGTTTATTTTTTTTTATTAAAATGTAAATTATTTTACTTTTCCAAGCTTATATTTGTTGCAACTACGTTTTTGACAAACGTGCACTATTATAATTTATGTTTTGCGACGCGAGGTCAAGTAGATATGTTTTCGAAAACATTGCAGTTTTATAAAAAAAAATATTATAGTACTTGAGATAAAATCGGTACACAAACGAGAATTAAAAGTCATCGTATTTTCATCAGGATATTACTATAGACTATATTATAATAGATGGAATACCCCGGAATAGAAAATATTATTTTAAAACAACGTATTTACATGAAAGCACTTTGAATATTGATGTAGGTAACAGAATTGAAAATTACTTAAGGTTATAGTAATAAATAGTTTCACAATAATTAACGAAATCAGAAACAAATTTTAGATTTTTAGGGTAGCAAGAAAGCTAGTGGTTTTACAATAATGTTTATTTTTATTTTTCTGTAAAAAATTTTTTTGACCAGTTGGAGTGTTCTTCTTTTTACAAACTTACCTATTTTCCGATAGATAATTATATCTAGTTGGTACTGTAAACAGGTTATTTTCGATTTTCTCATTAGTTTTTAATACGCAAGGAAAAACTACCAAAAGATTGGGGAAAACGGCAAAAATACGATATCGTCAAATCCAAATTTTTAAATTCTTCGTAATTTCAAAAATAATGACGTTAAAATGTTGAAATTTACACCGAATATATAATTTAGTAATATACTGACGTTGATTAAATTTTTCAAAAATCTGAATAATCGGTACCTAGTCAGAATTTTTTTTTTTTTTTTATAGCTATTTAAATATTTTTCACTAAGTTATTCATTTTCAGATATTTAAGTCTAAATAGTTGGTAATATGAGATTTTAAGAGACGAACAAATGTAAGATAACGTTAGTCGTGCATTACTTTAATTAAGTTTAAAAAAACAACGGAAAAAGTATTTTAGATTCTGAGCACAGCGAGAGCGAAGTGCTAGTAATTTTACAATAATGTTTTTTTTTTCATGCCCACTCACTTTTAGTGCATGTCCCAGAGTAACATTGCACGTATGAAATTTGATACTTTTTCCAGCCATATTTCGTATTTTAAAAAAAAGCAGGAACAAAATATACATTTGTGTTTACCACATAAATAATTGACAGATATTATATTGATTATATATAATCAATACTCATTACTCAATATAATCGTTTATACCTACTCAGAATATATAATGAAAGGTTATAATTTATAGTTATAGACCATAATAAATAAGGTATGCTAAGTATAAAGTTGGCTAAGTACTTGTATGAAAGTGATAGTTAAAACAATACCCACCAAACCAAATAGTACCTAAAATGCGATCTAGTGCCTATCCATAATACGCTTATCACTTTTGTGTCAACTTCCCTCCACCCATTATTATTAATACTATTGATACTACATACTATTATATATATCGGTAATATATCGGTATAACTATATCGGTTATCATAATATTATATTGGAGTACAGATTATATTATTGTTATTTAAATTATTATATACTGTAAAGTTATTCGTTAATATTACTGAAATGGCTTATTAATATTAAATTACTTATATTGTTTTTTTTTATAAGAAATGCATTTTGAGTGCCTAACAAATATTTAAATATTCAAGTTATGTAAAAAAAGGTTTCAGTTTTAAAATCATCCTCGTAAAATATACGGCCAACATATAAATGTATATTGTATATTTTCAAAGACTACATGAATTATTATATATATTATATTATAATATATATTCTATATTATGAGTCTATTATACTATTACATTGAATTGGAAAAGTTGTAGCTAAGCTAGTCTTCAACCAAATATTTAAATTAACTAACTATGTTATAAGAACACTTAGTAATTAATATAAATTGTTTGATAATGCAGTAATAAATTTAAAGGCATTGAACTATTTTTCATTACATTTTAAATAGGCTTATGGATTTGTTTTCTTTTTCTTTATATATTATATGCAACCATAAGATTGTTATGTATCTGTTACCATTGCACCAAAAAGTAATTCATTTGTTGTACTCATTTTATCGATGAAATGATTTTACTTCATGACCTAATATATAGTACTTATATTCATATACCTACCTAAAACCATAAATAATTATGTTTCTTTTTATAAAGTATAGTATATCAAATGTTGAATAAATTTAAGGGATACTACTGTCTTCTAACACAAGGAAATAATATTTAATATAAAACGTTCCATCATAGTAAAAATGTATAATGTATATTGTATACTTTCTAATTGATGGATGTATAGTGTATACTTAGGTACATATATATTGCAAAACACTTATATTATTCATTAATGTTTCATAAAGACAATTTGTTTTAGTCAAACGTCTAATAGGTCATTTAGTTTAGTCGTTTAGTGTTTTATAAGTATAAAATAATTTTTAAACCACAGGTATATGTATATTTATATGTGTAGGTATATATTATATCAAACTATGTTTTTTTTTTTTATATAGTTTGTCAAATTCAGATGAATAAATTAAAGTAATATCTCCAAACAAGCAAATTCTCTTTAAAATAAAACCTTCCTTCGATGTGTAAATTTACAATGTACCTATACCTACCTATAAACTATATGTTTACATACAAATTATATTATTCGCAAATTTCTATATTTACCAAATATTTTTTGATATTGTCTTCTTCTTCTTCTCCTTCGCCTTCTCTCCCAACTATTTGGGGTCGGCCACCCTGGTCCTACACTTCCACTTAACTCTATCTCCCGCATCTTCTTCACTTACTCCCACCTTCCTCATGTCACTCGCCATTACATCCCCCCATCTCTTTTTCGGTCTTCCCCTCCCCCTTTTCCCAACAACATGCATTTCCCTTACTAATCTTACTGCCTCAGTCTCATCCCTCCTTAATACATGCCCGAGCCATC
>JAIPRL010007211.1:0-24329 GCA_025469235.1 Pemphigus obesinymphae
CAACTTTGTAAGGCCGATTTTGAAAAAAGTATGAAGTTGCAAATTTTTATTTTGAGGTTGCAAAAAGTTGCAATTTAGTTGCTAAATTTTGATACCAGTTTGGAGTCATTTGGACAAAGTGGGGGGGCCAACTTCACGCACGTACTATTTACGAACGAATAAACTTTGTAGGGGATTTCCAAGTTTCACCTCGGTTTAGTCGCATTTTTTTTTCTCACACACACACACACTCGATTATCCTCAAAACATTATACAATATTGTATTATATCATTTATGGTCGTCCATGCGAACTTTTTTTTCGAAAATCGTAATTTTCTCACTGTTGATACACACGGTACGTGGCGTAATTAGAAGAAAATACAGAGTACACTTGAATTTGGACGAGCACACGTGTTTTCAATGAGGATTTTCGGCCTGCCGCATTTACAGTGTGACTCTGCGGGAAACTCCGGCGCGAGAAACACCGTGCACGCGTCTAACACAGTAAGTTTTCAAATTCGAAAATCCTCTCATGTAATTAGCGTATTGTGAACACTCGATCTCGATGATCAAATATTCGTACTTAAACACGGTTCATATGGTATACTCGTATTATCATGATTATTTCATGTGTATTGGTCGTATATATATGTACTATTAATTCGACTTATTTTTATTTTTAATCTATATTCAAACTGTGGAATAAAGGCGAAAATATTGTCACCTCGACGTGGGCACAAACGGCACGCGTGATTTCACGCGGTGACAACGCGGGCCACCGCACAAAGGTCGTACGACAAATTGGCACGACCGCCGTCAGCCCGCCTGCCAGACCGCAGCGAGCGGTCCCGGAGATGTCATCGTTGTTTTGCTCGACACAGTTATTATATTGTTATACATTATTATTTAGTCGTTGTTGTAAAATGTTTTGTCAAAATTAAAATGGAAAAACGTCACGATTACTATTCAAAACGTTCGGGAAGTTCATCACCCCATTTTTTATTTATTATTATTATTATTAATTATTTTTATTTTTTCATTTTTGTTTTTTTTTTTTTTTTTGTGGGAGGGGGAATTAACGACAAGTCGATCGACAAAAATATCTCTAATTTCACGCTGTGCGCGATATACACTGTCCCGAGTTATACATATTTTCCGTCCATCGCGTTGAATAATATAAACTGTTAAAAAGACTTCCGATTTTAAAAATTTTTCGTTACGCTCGCGTCGCTCGTTATTTGTTCGGCGCGCGGAAGAAGCGTTACAATCAAAATAGTTTTAATAGTTTACCGCGGTAAACTTTCTAAACGAATTAACTTGACGTACGATTAGTTTTGGTACACGACAAAAGTACGCGCATCGGCGACGCGTCTAAAGTTTTACGGCTGATAGAGCTTTCATACGCGTACAAAGGAAAACCATTATCCGATCCCTGCGGTGCGGATACGGATTCCCTCGTCGCATTGCCTAATTACACCCATTTAGCAAAATAATGGTAGGAGCACTTACTTTCCCGTGACTTTTATAAAGGTACACACGTAATAATACGACAGGGTTGTACCTTTACCCCCCCCCCCACACACACACACACACACACATCTCCAATCCGTAGGAATTTGTTCATTCTGACGACTTTACAGTACTTACAGTACGCTCGTTATTAACAATATAATACACGATAATATTATTATGCATAGGTATACTCGTATTTGTATAAATTATGATATTACTAGAGAACGTTAACGATATAATGGCTTTTGATAAGGATCCATAAAGATCATTTGACTGGTGTATTTCAGGGGCTTGTGCACTGGACGGATTCGGTAGATGGATCTCATTATTTTCTAAGATTTATAAATTGTTAAAAATATTTTGTGGATCTTTGCCCCAGTCTAACGACTAAAATAACGTTTTTATTTTGTTTAAATGTACACTTCGCTCATCGGTTGCCAATTGGGATGAAATAACTTCACTGCCAGGTCGGGATAAATCATTGCATTCAATATAACGATTCTAATCATCAGAGCTTCGGTGTGATCTCTTATACTATAACCCTTATAACATAACTGCCGTGTTTTTCTTCCCGGGATTTTGATTATTTTTTCTTCCGTAGTATGCGCACGTTGTCGTTGCCTTTGTCGATGTCACGAAATATACTTCTTTTTATTTATAATACATTTTCGATACACAGTTTTATATTATATATAATTATTTTTTTAAATTGAGGTTTTTCAAATTTGAGCACATATCAAGATATAGGTACATTTTCAATACGGAGGATATTCTGTATTTTGAAATCTGCTTAAAGCATTAGATTTCTACCAGCTATAAGTTAACCAAGGTGTCCATAACCTATTAGCTAATGAAGAGTAGATACTTTTAAGGAATTATAATGGATCTACACTCAAAAAAAGTTACACTTGAAATATGATGTACCCGAATGGCGTTGCACCAACAAATTAACCACATAACAATAATTTTATTTGTAATTTTGTTATTTTTCCTACATTTATAAAATATTTCCGTTACAAGGCGGAAATTATTAGTTTTATTAGTTGTTAATTATTAGTTTTCCTTTACTAGAAAAATCGAAAAACAACCTTCTTAAAGCATCAACTAGAACCAATTTGATGTTATTCATACATTGATATTTATTCATCATTTATTAGATGATTCTGGTCGAAAAATTGTTTCAGAAAAATAAAAAATAAACATAATTTTTTAAAATATCTGACGGAAAAGTAATTTACAGCTAATTAAAAAAACTAAAATTCAATCAGTGTAACTACACATATAATTAAAACATCATATAGTGATAACATTATTAAATGGTTGACTCCTAAATGTGGTTTTTTGAAGTTCAAGTTGAATAACTAATTCGTTAATTATCTAAATAAAAATTGTATTCTTTTTATCTAGATCTAGTTTAGCTATATTATTTTTGTCTGTATTTATAAAAAATTCAGCTTTTACTGTTTTAACTTTATAAACCTACGTGACTTTTCTATTGTTGTCAAATTCCAATACAGTTGCTAAGTTTTACACTGTTTTCAGAGAGTTTTCATTGACCGTACAAAGTGCAGTCCACACCGTATAGTACAATAAATAAAGTGACAGTTTATCATTCGAAAACACTTTGCTATTCCATCTGTAGTTGGATAGGTATACGACGTATCCATAAATTTGTTGAATGCGTGTGACTAAATGTCGTAAATAATTTTTGGAAATAAATAAACGTGACACTATACAATATACACGATGTAAAGATATTTCCGTTATATTTTACGAAATTAAAAGTGGTTTTATAGCCGAAAATATAGTTGTTATATATTTATGTGCGCCGGGAACATAATATAAAGTACTTACCGAGTTTATTCTAAATGCCGTCGTCGGTGGGTCTCCTTTTTACACACACGACTTGGCTGCCGCGCCGGTGTATCGCATTCCGCATAAACGCCGAAATCTGACGACCCATAATAACGTTATTATACGATAAAACGATCGAAAATAAAATCTACTTTATAATATTATTATTGGTCTAGCGCTGATATCGGTCGACTCGTATTTCAATGGGAAAACTGGCAGTGAAAAGTATACGGCGAAAACAGTTAAAAATATAAATAAACATCACCCCGAATGTGCACATAAACGCTCGTAATACTCAATACACTGACGGTTGAAAGACAAAAGGACCGAATTACATCACGATATAGGACATAAAAAGGTCAAGCATTCACAGTGTGATATAACCGTTTTCTGAAGTAAGAAATCGAATGTTGAATTTAGGATAGGACACTCGGCGTAGAACATGGTATAGAAAAATTTGGGGGCGTTCGGTATGAAAATGTTTTAAAACTCATTTTTTTTTTTTTTAATGCTCTTTTTACATAAATGACCTCAAAAAAGAAAACCGTAATTATATAATATCCAAAATATCTGAATTCATAAATGCATAACTGAATAGTTACACTAAAGTGGAAGGTTCTATCTAACTAATTGATATTTTATGCACTATATGGAACTAAATCATGTGAGAGGTATGAAAAGGTTTAACCTCCTTTATGTACGCACCTGCTATTACCAATGAAAAAGTTCCATCTGATGATTTTAACGTAATTCGTATTTTAATTTTTTGTTTGTTTATATTGTAAATAATTATTTAGTGATTATAATATATTTTAACTAATAATAATTATGATACCATTTAAACAAGTGAAGCTCCTATCTACAGTCTGTTTTCAATTTTACAGCGAAAAAGTCAAGAATTTTAAAACCTTTAAAACGCTCCCCTGTACGATTTCAATAACGCGAGACGGAACGTAAACATACTAACCACGAAATTTTTTTTTGTTTATCATTCATCTTATCAAGATATTTTAAAAAGGATTAATATTGTAATTTACCTGAAACAAATATATTTTAAGAACGATTATTTTTATTTTATTTTTGTCAAAGAACATTTATCTTTAACATGCACTAATCAAAACATAAATAAGAACAGTTATAAGGTATTGGTATATTCTTCTGTGAATCCGGCACTAGATCTAAAGTACATATCTTTTTATTCTTATCACTAAAATTTTATTTATCTTTGATAAAAAAATAATTAGTTACTGGTGCTCAGCACCAACGATTATATTCGATGATATTCATAATATAAATCTCTTAAATGATATAAGGCTTAAGTGGTAATATTTTTTTGGGATACAAATATGCATCAATGATCATTATAGCGTTAAATATATGGACAATAAGTGACAATATTAATAGCACACTACCAATTAATAACAAAATGTAAAATAAATGAAACCTATTAATATATATAAGGTTAAAAATACAAAAAATTTAAAGAAAATACCTGAATTAAAATCTAAAATTTCACCTTAAAAATCAAGGTATGGTTACAACCGTAATTTCAAGTGTGAATATTTCATGTTTTACTCTTATCCTACTTCTATACACAACCTTACTTGTACCCTATGGTGTGCCGAACTCACAAAATATTGTCCTAGCCAATGCCAATGCTCAATTGGACTGTACTATGTATGATTTATGATCAAATAGCACGGATGGTCAACTTAGAGTAATTGTAGGGCCAATTGTTGTAATTCAAAATGATTGCGGGCCAGATATAAAGATGTTTTTTTATTATTATGAGAAACAAATTGATTAATATATTTTATGCCCATGACAAGAACTAATATTTAAGTTTAATATATGTTTTATTATTGATAATTTCTCCAAGATACATTTTACCTAGCTATTTTACTATATTCGGAGTAAATTGTAGTACATTTTTCGATGATAAAAATGTCGAAAGAAAGTCTGGGCCGGATGTGATCCACTAGACACAGTTGCCCGTCCCTGACATAGAGTATACAACGTTTTAAAATCTATCGCATTTTCATTTCATTTGACATTTTACAAACGAGTTTCTTCGACCCTCCTAAACATTCAGAATAATGGCTCTAAAGTAACTCCTTTGCTATTCGACCATCGTCGATACTATAATAGATAGCCGGAAGTATCATTGCTCGTCATTACTACGACAGTATACTTATAATAAAAAAAAAAAATAAAAAATGTATATATATATAATAAATAAAGCTCGATGAATGCGTATTTAATAGCGCATATTTGTTTTCATAATCCTGCGATAAAAATATCTGTCCCTGAATGTTATTATTATTTTTATATTTTAGACATCCGGTCAATAAATCGGCTTCGGGGATGATGGCGGTGATTTGAACAGGGAAAAAAAATTATATGGAGTGTAAAATATAAAAGTATATGCATTAAAAAAGGAAAAAAATAGAATTTTCGAAATACAATAACGATAATAACAAAATGTAAAGTTTCGAAAATCCTCTCGGAGGGGCTATTTTCGTGTCATTTGTTTGCAGATGTATACCACGCGCGTATATTAATATGATCGCTACCCTCTCGTGTACGTATGTATATATATATAAATATATATATATATATACTTGTCATCAATTTGGGGTTTAGCGGACACTGCAGACACACACAAAAGGGACACTCCGCGCGTTTAGTCCCCTTTTACCGCCACTGCAGTGGCGACAGTGGCGTACGTACATCTTATACATATACACTGCGGGCACCCTTCTCTCACCCTTTGCATCACGAATCGACGTGCCCTCCCCCCCCACCTAACAATAGATCTATTGTACGTCCATGTTTTATATATATGTATGTGTACGATTTTCGAGCTTTTCGAGGGGACGAGTGCAGTATTCCGCTTTTGTGTCTCATCGGCAACGATGTTTGTTTTGTAAACGAAGGAATTGACCTACAACCACCCAGCAGGGTGTTACACTACTGTATACAATATTATGTAGAGCACTAAATTACGGCCCACTGTTCGGACAGTATTAATAATGAACGGAAGCGATTTCCGGAGATTCCATTTTTAACATAGTATTGTTGTATAGTAATATAATATATATATACTTGTGTGGACATTTGACGGAATTTATGTATTTCGTATCACTATTGTTATATTCGTCTTCTCGACGTAAAATAAAAAGCACTTTTCCGAAACGTCTATAATTTCAGACGATTTGAATGAATAGCAGTGGTGGTTACTATATTACATATAATGCAGTGTTCGGACCGTTCACTTGAAAATTGAATTCGTTCACGTTCACGTTCTTTGAAAAAATCAACACGTTCATTTTAATTTTTAATTTTTTATTTGTGAATCGCTTACATGCAGTCTGTACAATACGAACCTTTACAAAATCAATTATTTATTACTTTGTGTATAAAACATATTATAAACATTTAAGACTTTAGAGTATAAAAAGATATAAAGTACCTATCAAAATTATATTATTAATACCCGACACGATATAGTAGTTTGGAAAAATTAAATTTGTAAATGAAACTATATTTTAAACAGTTTTATAAAGGTTTTTAGTGATAAAATTAAGCGCACACCAGGCATATAGCCGAGAGAAGGGACCGGGCCCCCTTCGAAGTCAGCAACCTCATTAGATTTTTAGCGTTTTGAAAAAAAACTTTTCGCTAAAAGACGATGATCCAATCCATATATGTGTGCACAACAATTTAGTGTTAGATGCAGTTAGCACTAAGTACATAGTATCATATTATAATCGATGATAGTATATAGAATATAGGTACCTATAATAACAAACGGTACGTTGTTTTTTTCATCAAAATGTCGCGTTAATATAGACAAAACTTCAAATTTCAGTAATTCATTTTTTAAAGGATCAATTTTGGAGGATGTCAATGGGAGAAAAAAGACAAAATCTTAGATATTATGATATATGTGGATAAAAGAACATGTGCATTTTTTTTTATAAAAACAATTGTAAAGTCAATTTAAGTAGGTATTTATTTGTTATAAATGTTTTTGTATTTTTATCATTTACATTGAATATCATTAATATATTTTTCACTCCTACTAAAATCGAGAATACGTTTTAGATTTAACAAAACCACTATTTGTTGTACCCTAGATTCAATATTGTTTTTGTTATTATTATTATTGAATAAATAAATAAATTATTAATTATTCTTAATATAATTATTTAAATTGTTACACAATGTGTATGGTACTAATTTCCTGGTAGTATCTAAATGTGATCAGAATGGTACTTTGAAGAAATTATTTTTCAATTTTCTAACTTTTTCAACATACACGTAAGAAAAAACTAAACCGGGAAGGCAAAAAAATAAAACGTTTAATTTCCTCAAAACTCCGAAAAATTGAGTTTAGAAATGTAATATTTTTACAGAGTACTGTATTTCATTATTATAATATATTAGATATGTTATATTTACATTTTTCAGAAAAGTTATATAAATTTATTTTTTCAAAAAATAGTTGACAGTAATCTATAATACCTGTTAGACAGATTTCCGCTAAAAGTAATTTAATTGGGAGAAATTTCCTTCAAATTTAACATATCCACCTGCATCAGTATCAACCTACCCAATGAGCAAAGTGCTTCTACTGAAGGGGCCAAAGAAATTTGACTCCCTCAAAGAAAAAAAAAAAATGGTTACATGCCTAGCACATACACTTATCAACAAAATAAAAAGTTAGTTTTATGTAGGTGCATATGATAAATTAATGATTTTTATTTATTTTCTGAAGTCTAAAATACAAAAGTTTTCATTTTTTAATCATGTAAGTATAATGACGACTTGATATAAAACTTATAATAACATTATTTTTCTATTTATCTGAAAAAATAAAATTATAAAAAAAATAAAAACTAGATACCTATATTAATTCTACCAAATCCAAATTATAAATGACTTTCCTATTTATGTGGAATTTATAATATTTATTAATTTTATTCATAAATAGGTAATCCCCCTGGTAATCCTCAATTATAATAAATTATTGAAACAAATGGATATAATTTTTATTTTTGACATTTAGGCACCCATTTACTTACAATTTGAAAATTACTCATCATATAGTATAAGTATGTACCATTAATTAAAAATTAGTTATACAAAATAATACATAAATAGGTATTACTAATACCTATTTTATGAAAGTTAATTGTTGTTTGAGAATAAATAGACTGAATTGCTTATTTTATAATTAATAAATTCATGTCCAAGTTAATCACTTCTACCCCAAATTATGAATGACCCATAACATTCATATAAAAAATCACATGTATTAATTATTTATATTGTATTAATTTATGTGTTAAATAATAATTATTGATACATATACAATATATTATGTACTTTATGATTTTTTGAAATACCATAGAATTAAATATTTCAAATGTAGGTACTTGATATATTAACATAAATAATTATTAATTATTAGTAATGAGTATTGAGTTTAAATAAATATTAGGTAAGTATGCATAATTTTCCAAACATTTAAACTAATTATTTCGCAAAAGGAAGATTGAGCATAAAGGTAGAATTATTTGAATAAGAATAAAATAATGTTTTCCATAACGTAGAAAAAGTTTTCAATGTTTTTGTTTTTGGAGACAATTAAATGTTAATGTTATATAGGTAAGTACCACAATAACTGATGAATTTACTATACAATATAATTAACTATAGGTACCTACAAAGATTTATACAATTTGATAAACTATACTTACATTTATGCTTAAAAAAATGTAGATATTATGCCTACTTATACAATTTCATGTTTATTTACAATCCTATGTATAGAAAACATTAAACATAGATAGCAAAAAACAAATAGGTACCTACATATAACCAAAATAACTTAAAAATGTTAAATTTAATCTATACAGTATTTTATTATGTACCTACCTACCAATTTTTTTTTAAATTAATTTTATTCAGAAATATGGGTAAATGTGAGATATTAATAAGAAATAAAACATATTCTATATACATTATACATACCTTCGTATGTCGTTTTAAATTAGTCGATGACTTTTAGTGTTTTTAGTTTTTCCGTATGGCAAACATAATAAGCATAAGACTAATATTTTCATCAGTTTCTTCGACATACTTAAAATATTTATCATACCTATCCATACGACGGTATACCTACACTTCGTGCTTTCCGAATTAGTATCAACTTCATTTGTTTTATTAGTATCAATATTATGTACACGTTTTTTGTTTAAATTCATTATAAATGTTACAGTTTATAATTTTAAATTAATTAAAATAATCCAAGTCACAGTCAATAATATAAATTATAACAAAATATTACACAATACACCCTACACACTGCACACACAGCCATACTGGTGCCAGGACGTGGGGTGTCCCATCCGCCATACGTGTTGTTCTGACCGTCGCCGTATTTTTGGAATATCCAGTGATTAAACCTAAAGTTAACTTCGCAGATGATAAAGCCTTGTTGATATAGCCTGCACACCACCATACCATAGATAACATGAAAACGGATTGTGCATTCCCTATAGAACCAATGTAAAAAATTAATACGGTGTTCTAATTGGATCGCCAAAATCAGTGTGACCACAGATATCAACGCGCAACTATTGGATTTAGTTAGGTAAAGCTTTTACTTCATATCACCACAGATAACATGAAATGCAACATATTATATTGACAAACACAAATAATGTACATATTATATGTAAGTAGTTAGTAGGTACAGTCTCTCAGACATGAGTTTGTTATTTAATTGAAAATTATTATCACAGATAAAATGTTATCTTTGTTGTTATTTTGATCTGACGGTACACTGATAATATCGCATATCGATATCAGTGTTACCATATATTATATGACACATTAAATAATTTTGTTCCGTTGACTTAGTCACACTGTTTTTGCCGAGCTCATTATCAGCACGAACTGGCCAGTTTTTTGTTTACCACCGAGTGCACAATCTGTTTTCATGTTATCTGTGACCATACCTTATTACGAGTGTATTTTTATAACTAAATAACATACATTTTTCTTATATTTATTATATAGGTACCAATTTATTACAAATTCATAGAAACCATAATATTATTCTGTTTTATTTCGAAACGGACTCACTGGAATACCACGTATTATATTTTTATAGTTTTAAATCAAATTAATAAATATAGATAATAGGAATTATAATAGAAATATAATTATTGAATGGTAAATAAATATGAACGTCCTAAAAATCGTTCAAATTCATTAAAAATATAAACGTCGTTCACGTTCACGTTCACGTTCTATTTGAAAAAAACCAAGAGACGTTCGTGTGTCGTTCACAAAATATGAAAGTGAACGCGTGAACATGCTTTCATGAACGGTGTTCTTTCCAAACACTGGACTTATATCTGGGAGGGAGGAAGGTGGACACCATCCTTGGGTTTAATTTTTTCAAATTTAATATGTCGCTTGCCTAACAGTACCGATGCTGTATCTAAAAATTTTCAAACTTCATGTTTTGATACCAAATTATTTAGAATTTCCTTGAATATACGTATTTTTCATTTTATTCATATTTACCATAATATGATGATTACGTCAAAACACTGAATACACGGCGTACGATGGACGTACTTGTAAAACAATGATAAACGCTATCAATAGCATTGTTATTATATATTTGGTTTCCACAGATATCAGTATATTGAGAAAACCCGAACAATGCAAATGTTTACACTGTACAGCGGACATGTTTACTTCCTGTACTATATTCACTTTTACTATAGAACTGGCTATTTATTTGAAATTAATCATGCAAAAAAATGTTTTATTATTATTTGTATGTGTAATATTTGTAGGTTATTACATATTAGTTAATTAAAAATAGCTTTATAAATTATGTATATTATTTTATGCATAATAATGTAAAAGAAATATTAATAGGTAACTAGAAATAATGGCCAATAATGGAGATTAAATATCCATGGGTGTTCTCGGCCCAATATAAATGGTGAACTTAAGTAGGTTAACTATGAAATTAAGTCTGGTCGAAAAATGTCTGACTTAATAATCGTTCATAACCTGATTTTACCCCTCCCCCCTTGAACATCATGTATAACCACCATTGATGAATAGTATATAATATATATATAAGTTATGTTAATTTTATTATTCGACAATGGAGTGATAAAAGTTCTGTGTTGTAAAATACAATTAAGCATGGTACTTTTTTTTTACCTGGTTTTTGGTATTTCAATTAAGACACTCGATATTTCTATATGTTCAAAATGGTAATTTTGCATCCATTTTTGGAAATATCGAGATGTTATTTTTTTTTAAAAATGTGCAGATAATCAAAGATGTTGGAAGACCAAACTTTCGTATAACCATTAAATCCACTCATATTCCGACAGTTAACATCACATTTTAAACAAAAACGTATTAGTGAAGAGTAATGATCACGGGTATCATGTGAGTAGAAAACGCATTCATTTTTATTTCATAATTCCCCTTTTAGGCTTATCAGATGTTATTTATTTATTTGCCAGGGTTTTTGACTCCAAGCACTCTTTATTTTATGTCCTATTGCGTTTATGTCATTTATAATAATAGTGTAGGTTATGTTTATCAGTAGCGATATAATTACGAATGTTTGTTTGTTTGTTTGTTCTCCATCGAAATCCGTAGAGTTCAACCGATCGACATAGAATTTTGTATTTATGTTTTTCGTGTTCCGGAACGGGTTACAAAAGTTTTTGATATATGTATGCAAATAATACAAAATGTATTTATGTATTTACATTCAAAAATGACCGATCGAATGGTTGTTTTTTTCTAATAAAAAAAAAAAAAAAAACGATTTCGAATGTTTATCCACAATAAATACTTTCTACCACGATCCGTGTTATTATAACAGTACATACTTGCAGGGATGATACTTATAAAAATTAATTCATCCCTGTACAATAGTGATTATGTTTAAACTGGGGCGATTGCTGCACCTGTCACGCATTATCGACCGTAATAATATACGATAATATTATCATCCCCGCATCGCGAGTCCTTGTTTGTATCTCTTATTGCGGCCGAGGACGCGTATATAAGCTCTTTATTATTTTTGTCATTGCCCCCTCGTCGTGCTAATATAGTAATATTAATTCACCCGATTATTGTTTATGCTTTTTTAAACGCACTAATATACATGACAATGCACGTGGAGTGTAAAATTCGACTGGCGGTGCGCGGTGGTTTGACGTTAAAAAAACAATACAGCAAACGACGTTAAGAGTGTCATCCTCATTCGCGTAAACCTATTATGAGATTTCCGCAATTTATTTCGGATTAGCAAATTCTGTATAGTATTATCACAATTACTTTATATATTTACGAAACCACGTGCTTTGCGCCAAACATATAGCGACGAAAACACAAAGTTCAGGATTGTCATATTTTACCCCCCTGTGTTCAGTGCGATTCATTATAATATATAAGTACGCACACCCTGGCAAACCTAACCCTTAATTATGCATATTTTTATATTCGTTTTAAGTGTACTTAAAAGTGTTTTTCATATAATAATAATCGTTGGTTGTTTGTATCAATCTGCCGAGAGTGTCCTGTGACAAATCTAGACTAATTACAAAGTTATATAAACGTGTAACTTTATAAATTTAATATTACATATTATTTAATTTAATTAGTAACTTGTAACATAATGAGTTACTATATATTTGTTATAATTTATAAGTAATTTAACGAGTTTTATTCATTAAATTATATAAAATTATTTTTTGATTCGTTAGAAAATATTTGAAGTAGAAATATATATTTTTTTTTATATTTTTAAACATTTATAGAAATAAAAATTTTAATAATATGAACATATATCTAACATGGAAAATGTAACTCAATATACTAAAAAATGAGTTTTACTTATTTTAACTACTATAGTAACTTGTAACTTAATAAGTTTTTTCCTACAAGTTACTTTTGATTTATTTAGTTAATTATATTTAGAATAATTATTGAAATCTTACCAAGTTACTAAACATGACAACAAAGACTTAGTTACGAACATTTTTCTATTATATTTTATTGTATTAATATTAAAATATTCGTAATCTTTACATGATAAGAATACATTGATTTTAGTAAGCGATATATTCTTAATTTTCTTATAGTAATTTCAGTTTAATAATATAAAAATCTTGAAAACGTTATTAAACTTATTATAAATGTATAAAATATTAAAACAATGGTATATTTAGATGTTTTACCTTTGTCAAAATCATAAGTATTTTGAAAAAAAATCTTATATCTTACTTTAAAATATGATTGAAAAAATACAATTTCAATTTAATTAAAATATATTAATAACTCAACTTTTTATTTTATATTATATTAGTATTTAATATTTTCTATAAAGATATTTTGAATTTTATTTTGACACACCAATATTCAAAAAAAAAATAGTTTATATTAATATAGGGTACTGCAGGTGATACAGGACACTACAGAATAAAAAAAAAATGATTGAAATATATATACATTTTTAGGTAGGTATACATAACAATTTAAAATTTTAAAACATATTTACATAATAATAGATGTGTATACTTGTATAGTGAAAAAAATATATAATTTTCGTTTGAAAAATAAATAAACGTTTCTATCATCACATGACACTATATTATAGCTATGTATATTTAAGTGACATAATAATTGAAATTTCCAAAAATCAATTTTAAATATTAAAAAAAATCAAAGAGATTTACATAATTTAGGGTTAAAAATGGGGTAAGCATATTGTTATGCTTAGTAAATCAAAAAATCATACCTTTATAACATATTGTAAATATTAATAACAAAAACATAGTTGTATATTTTCAGTTTTAAGTATAAAAATGTACAGTTTTTACTACGTGTGTAAATTAAATTTCCAATTTATTCTAGTAATTTTCACTGTTTATATAACCTCCATTGCGCCCCACCCCCAATTTACAAAAAGCCTACCAGGTTATAGCGGTTTTAAAACGTTCAATTTCGCAATATCTCCGTTGTCAGTCGTAAAACACAAAACGCTAAAAAAAACGCCAGAAGTACCGTCATATATAACAACAATATATACCAATGCGCGGGAATGAAACTTTATTTTTTACACGTGCCACGTGTATATTTTTTTGTTTCTTTAAACAAAATAATATAAATATACTGTCAAAAAAAATTCCATACTATTTAAAAAAATAATTTTATTTAAAATTCTATTCGTATATACTATTTAATTTCAATTTAATTGTTCAAAATATATTTTATCTATCGTCTTATTATCATTAATTTAAATCGAATATTATAATATTATATAAATCTATATATTGACATACTAACTACACCTAAATGTAAATAACTGATAGCTCTACTTCGACTTTTTAAATTTTTCCAGGAGAAAATTCCAACTTTTTAAGTTTTAAACGTTCATATAATAATTTTCACTTATCCTATTGAAACGAAATTTATACCATTTAGTAGATAAAACTTAAAACTTATTAAAAACATATCAATATTATAACTTAGAAATAATAATCAATAATTAGTCATCGTGTGTTAGAAATTTTATTTTCAAGAGGTTTTCAAATTTCAAGTATAAATATAAGTACACAATATAAAGTCATAAACAAGAAGACCAATACTCAATAGTTGTGGAATAACAAGGAGGAATAAGAAGGAATTTTTTCCGAAAGTAAGAGTTACTTTGGGTTGATGCTATTTTTTAAGTTAAAAATTTTGTACAAGAAAACTAAAATATAACGCTTTAGTTTAGTAAGACGATGTGTGGCATATATGATGATAGAAACCTATATACTGGAAATACTGAAATGAAAAATGTTAAGAGAAATGCTTGGATCGAAGAAAAAACAAATCAAAATGACGATTGGGAATTTGAGAAAAGAACAAATGAGTTACTGAAGACCAATATAGGGAATAAGATATAATAACAGTCATAAAAAAATCATCTAAATACAAATGGTCGATGTGGGTCCTTGACAGTAACGTAGCTACAAGACAAAGTGCCCTGATGCCAAATCAAATTTTTGCGCACACTAAAATATTCAAAAACAGGTAATTTGTATAAATTTCCTTGTAATCGAGAAATTTACTTTAAAAACCACAAATAAGCAAAAAACACTACGTACCTAGGATTAGAGGAATTGGGGAAATAATAAAATCTTAGCACCCCTGGAAGGGGATCAGTTGACCCTGCTGCCCCTGTGGTAGCTACGCCACTGGTTCTTGAACAGGATAGTGTATTAATTATTTTAATTATTAAACGACAGAATAAATAACTGCATTCCAAAGACAATTTTGAACAAAGCATAATATTTTAATATTTGTTCTTTTGTTATTTCCTTAAAATAAATAAATATTTTAAGTTATAAAATGTAGTTTTTCTTTACGATTAAGGAATGTAATGGAAATATTGAAAAATGATCTCTTCAAAATACCAATATTAGGATCAATTTTCTATCAAAATAACTCTTTACTCAAACACCCTTAATCGACTTTTTCTAAACAAACATATTGCAGACATTAAAAAAAATAAACATAATATTTAAACTATAAAATCACTAGATTATGTCAAGTCATACATGTATGGATAGCGGAAGGATTTGAAACAATTTAGATTACACCCTAAACGATAGTCTGCCAGAGTGAGGGAAGATCTAAGACTTCTAAGCGTTATGTATGCTGAAGGTATAGTAAAGATATGTTACAAACAGTGAAAAAAATTACTTATCGACAAAAATAACCAAAAATTTATGGTTATTATGAAATTTTCCAAACAGAACGTTTTCATATACTTACAGAAGTATAATAATGGACATCAAATAGAACCGGCTTTTTCATTTGTAACGTATAAACTAGATAGAATCTTTTCACGTTCCCGCATGCATTAATCTTATAGAATAGAACCTTTTCATATTGACGGTACACATTCGTCGTTTGATTTGGTTCCATCCCACGCAAATACAATATTAATCAGTTAATGCATTTTCATTAGATAGAACGATTTGAACTTCTATGCAACTCGTTCAGTAATGCACGTTTAGGCACTCCATTATTAGATAGAAAGATGCACATTTTTTATTTGAGGACATTTATTTTTTAAGAAAAAAAATGCATTCGAGTCAAGTTAAATATAAAATCTTATCATACCAAGCCCCAGCGATTTGTCACTCATGAAATGTGTAAAATTGTTTTTTTTTTAAAATTATTTTTAGTAAATTTTTGTTTTGTTTTCACGTACAATTCGAACCCATAATATATTATACTATGGTCGAAAACGAACGATAAATTCGCATCATAATACGGCTAGTCGATTGATAATATAATAATATAAAGACGTATGCGCGCGCGTTCATCATACAACAGCATAATATATAATATTATTACAATAATATAATACAATGTACACACGCGTACGCTTTTATTTCGTCTCATTAATCAATTTTTTCGGTCGTTCTGTATAGTGTATAGTCACATAGTCACGATGTGTCCGGGCACTCGATCAACCGATCGCTCTATCGTTCGACACGGCACACGCAATATGTACTCGTGTATTGTACAATAAGGGAAAATGGAAAAATCGCCTCCACTGGTGGTTGGTTTCCCGATGTCGAAACACACGATGTTATTATAAATGTGACGTATGTATACGTGGACACGATATCGCTTAATTGCGTGGATATTAATGACCCTCGGCTCGACGTTTTTACTGTGAGAACGGTTACGAATCAAATGTTGGGGAGGAGGTGGTGGTGGTGGTGGTCATGACGAAGACGATAAGGGACGGTGCTGCAGGGTGCCCAATTATCAATACGACCGTGTATGCAGTGCAGGGTCGTGGAAGTTTGAAGTATACGCGTCGGTGAAGTTGGTCCCACCACTCGACAACAATATATTCGCGTGACATACTACTACTTTTTGTGAACTTAATAATAATAATAATAATAATGATAATATAATATTACCGTCGTGGCAGTGGGCAAAGGCGAGTATGTGTAATGCGCCCCACTAGAAAATGTCAAATTCTATACGTTCTCTCGTCGGACGTACGCCCGCTGCAGTGTCATCGTGTCGAGTATACACGTATTATTCTTTCGATTGACGTCGTCCCCGAGAACAGTAACTGCACCGTACGCGGGTGTTTCCTTTGCCTTTATTGTGAATCGATAACAAAACAATAACCAAACAGTCGTTACACAAAAGAAACCGGGGACGAAAAAACCGTTTGAACGACACGCACTTGACGTCGTCGTGTGTGTACTACGGCTGCAAAGTCCGCGGAACGCATGGCATAAGTAAATAGGCATGTCAGTTAGATAACACGGCGCAGAAAATGTTCCCCAGACATGGAATAAACGACAAAATTCATGGAAAAATTATTTCCTGCTTAATTTAAAATTATTGTAATATTGTTATGAATTAAAATATTAATTATTATTATTATTATTTATAAATAATTAAAATAGCTATTAATAAAACACTTGCATTATTATTATATTTATTCGAGACGTGTTTCAACATTGTACATATATTATTATTAATATACCAAGACTCTTTCATCCATGATATTCTTATCGTTTATTCCACGTCTGGGGAACATGCGTAGTGATAGCGAAAATGAAATTATTGCTGACATGCCTATTTATTTATGCTATGGCGGAACGTTTGAATGGAAGAAAACAAAAAAACGATATTATACATAATAAATACTCGGGAGAACAGCGACTGGCTGAGTGATGGAATATTATTCGTGTGACGATGGGTCGAGAATGAAAAAGTTCTATGCACACACCGAACGCCTTTTCCGGGTCGGTTTTCCCGTTCTATGAACAAAATGACGAGGGTTTTGGCCGGAACCGGTTTTAAACACGATACAATAGTGTACGCTAAATATTAACCAAGTTTTAGATTACGTCATAATATTGATAAAAGATTAATAAGGATACGGGTTGTTTTAGAAGTTTCTTCAAATAACTGAAAATTCAGGTTTTGCTTTTTCAAAATGTATTTTTTAATTCGGTTCCAATCACTCGTTCCATTGTGTGTTTGTACCTAAATATCATATAATATAGGTACATATATTTTAATAGTTTGATGTTCGATTGTAAATTCGGAGCAAAATTTTGAATGTGTTGGTTTTAACATAAAGTGTTTTTTTTTTTTATGCCTATATATATAAACACTATTTCGGGTGAAGTTGAGAATAATTAGTAAATTACGTTTTTGATAGAAAATTAGTTCTAACTGTTACATTGTGTATAACGGTAATTTGTTGATTTACACAATAGTTTTCTTAAGAGTAAAGAAAAACTACCTTTTATAATAGAAATATTTTATGAATGCAGAGAAAATAACAAAATATCAAACGTGAATTAGTCACGGTTAACTGGTATTTTTTTTTTAATATCGAACTTTGGTCAGAATAGTCTTTCAAGTGCATTGATTTATTTTTGCTTTCTAATTTAAAATAACAATAATACACTATCCTGTCTGAAGATCGAATGGACGATAGACTAATTTTCATCATTTGTATATGAACGAAAATTTTTCAATATCAATTTAATCCTTAAAAGGGAAAAATATTAACTATTTTTTTTATCATCGATCATGACGTACAATAATTGAAAATAAAAAATGTATGATTTTAAGGATTTTATAATATATTATATTATGAGATCTTCGAAATAATTTGAGACTATATGGGAGTGTAAAATAATTCTAAATTACATATTAAAAAAGAAATTCTTAAATGCATTAAGGAATATATTACAAAAAAGTGAAATCGTCTATCCAAAAAATTATAGTAGATAATTGATTAATTCTATTTGCATTAGTTAGAACAAAATCATACCAAGTATATTTTTAGTACAAAATAGTTCTATACTATAAATGTAGAACCGGTACAAGGTATAGGTGAGCTAGGCAGCATCCTAAAATGGCACTTTCTTAAAGGCGGCAATTTTATAAAAGTTATCCTTAGTTAAAATTTTTTTAATGTAATTAAAAGTTATAACTTTGTTTTGATTATGTTGAATATGACTATTATTTACTATTATTAGATTTTAATTAATAATTAACGAAATTTAGGAAAGAGGAAATTTGTCTAAAGTTTGATATCAATTTTATTTTAATAAGATAAGTAAAATAAGAGTTTTATTAACGTTCAATCTTTAAAAACACTATTTCAAAAACAGGAAATGGAACAGATAAACCCACGATATATTAGTTTCGATAACATTGAAAATCAAATTTGTAGTGATTTTAAACTGTTTACGCTTACATAACATTATATTATTTACTATAAAAATAAAATATCATTGTTAATGAGAGAGATTTTAAAAAGCCAATATAAATGTTGATATTTTGAACCATTTTGATTTATCCTAGTATAAAATTTTTAGTTTTAATGTGGTTTTTGTTTTATTTGAATTTAACCATTACCTTAAAGATATTTAGTATTAAATATTCAATTTCAGTTGAATATTCAAAAATATTATCTTCAAAAAAAAAAAATAAAAATAAAATGAAATCACGAGAAAGTAAAACAATAATAATTATTGAATTATGAATATGTTCTAACAAGATGGTCACGTGGAAAGGGTGCAGAATATGGGTAAGCAAACTAAAACTCAACTCCATATTATGTTAATTTGTGGGCGATTATTCAAATAAAAAGAAAGTATATATATATATTATATATACATTATACATTTATTCTTGAAAACTCAAAATATAATTTATTTCATTTGTCAAAACGCCAAGCACAATATGTCGTAGAAGTGACTCGAAGTTCCGTAAAGGTTATTACTTATTATCTACCTCCTGCGAGATGATCGCGGTAATTTCGTAAGGATTTATGAAACGTAAAGAATTTTATTAAAAATAATAACGAGATAGAATATAATAATATTCAGATGATACATATAAAAAAGAGTTATAAAATTACAACAAAGCTTTTTCATAAAATAAAAAAAAAACGAGGTCAATAAAAAGTTACGACATTGCGGAAGATATTTAATATTTCTTTAAAACATATTCGGATACAAAGGAATATCGTTGCTGTACGAGTAAAAACTATACGGCATGAATAAAATTAAATAGTTCGGGAAAAGAATAATAAAGAAAATTTACTGAGTTTTTTTTTATAGGTTTTGGTGAAAAGACGCTTGCGATTTTAGTGATTAAAACAGTAAAAAAAAAAGCATATTTACTATGTACCTAAATATATTACTGTTACAAATTTAGATGTGATTTTGATGACTTTTGCATTGTTTTTTTTCTTTAAGTTGAAAATGTGTTTCATTGTTCAGAGAAAATCCAATTTTTCTTTTGTATTTTTTTTTTTTTTAGCTTGGAATTTTATTTTTATAGATGCAGTTACGTATTTATGTGTTTTTTTCCACGTAATTGTTCGTTTTTAAGGTAATTTTATTATTTTTTTAGCCATCAATATCTATAGTCACAACTTGTATGTTATAAACAATCGAATTCTTTGTTTGGAAGTCGCTTCATTAAAAATTCTCGCTTACTAAAAAAACATTACTTTGAGTTTTTTAGCTTATTTATTTCGAAATCGCGTTAAAATTTTAATTTATTATTTAAATAAATAAATAAAAAAAAAATCTAACTACCTAAAAAAAAAATAAAATAAAATTGTTTTTACTGACTGGTAAATATCAAAGTTTATTAAAAAAACATAACTGAATTGAAAAATTACTTACGACAAACGTTTTGCACGCCAATTACTTCAAAGTCGTTAGTAGACTATTAATACTAGGCACATATTATTATAATATGGTAATGGGCCATTGTTATACGTAAAAGATTTCTTTCCACTCCTCTTTTGACGTTTTTTTTCGCAGTCAAGTTTCTAAGCGATTTGTGTCGTTATCGTCGTAGTTTGTTTTGGGAAAATTACATAGTTTTATTTCCACTGTATTTTTTTATCATCTATATACGTATTTAATATTGTTGAAAATTTTATATTTTTGAAAATGTATAAGTTTTTTGAATTAATTATTGCGATAAGTGATCGGTTTAACTTAACATAACCTACAAAAAATAATATCATTATACGATTAAGATTTGCATAAAAAATATTATGTTAAATTAACTTATTATCGGCTATATTATATACACAAATCATATAAATGTAGATATACACAATATTATATTGAATTTTTTTCATATGTAGTAGGTACACTGTGAAATCTAACGAGATTCGTCTGGAGGAGAACGTACAGATTTTAAGTAAGTAAATAATATTTCGTCATGCGGATGTTGCTTGATTTATGTAGAATAAAACAAATTTTATGTATCCCAATTACGTAGCTTATTTAAATTCTGTAACTTAAAAACCTGTAGAATCCATACATGATTTTAATGTAATTAGATACATAATTTCAAAATAACTAATTGTATTACTTTACTTGCATAACCTAACCATATACCTAGACAAAGATATGGTATAAACTATAAATAAATAAAAAGTGTTAACTAGTTTAAAATGTTGTTATTAGGTACTTAAATGATTACAGTTAATTTTTATAGTCATCCGGTTGAGTTAATTTGTTGATGGCGATCGATTTTCGTGAGTTTGTTATACCTATTTTAATCTAAATTAAATATTATTATATAATATTGTTGTTTAATAATTTAAAATGGTTTTTTGTTAATTATTTCCTTTTAATTGAAACGTCATATTTAAATTAATTTATGGAAGTTAATTATTTTCATTATTTTTTTGTTAATCTTGGGTTTTTAGAAGATAAATGTTTTTTTTTTGTTTGCCCATTTTCAGATTAAAATATTAATTTTTATTCGTCAAAAATAAAAAAACGAAATTATTTTAATTTTATTATTTTGAATTTTTTCCCCGTGGGTACACGTACATTTTAAGAAAATATTTATATATATTACTTTAAAGGAGAATTAAAATCCCAGTCCTATTCATAACTATATTCAGAAATCTATATATAGGTATACATATTAAAACGGTAACTTATAACTATAAAGTTACATTAAGTAGTAAATAAAAAAGTAAGTACTTATAACTATATAAATATAATGACAAAACAAGGAGATATTTTTATTTTGTAACTAGAATCCATTAGTTAACTTAGTAAATCTAACACGCTTTTAAAAAAAAATTACAAAAATATAACCACATAGTGCTAAAAATAATTGATCGAGTAACTTTTCTCAACGTCTTATATGGTACCTGCAATAATGTATATATATGTATTACACTAATGTGTTTTTAACCAATATTGGACGATGATAAACAAATAGAAAATGATTTTTCGTTACGGGTTATTAGTTACCGAGAGTATTTTCGAGAAGTTTTTACCGGAAAATATTCTCATGAAATTACAAAAACCTATGAAAATTACAAAAATAAAAACGTCGTAATCAATTTTGTCATAAAACCTAATGGATTCTGTGAATCTCTCCAATTTAATATAATAATAATTCCTAACGATAAATATGATCACATTATAATGAATCATAACGCAGAGATTTCCTGTAGAATCAGACGGAAAACACGCTCTATATATAAATGTCTTAAAATCGTGGTAATGATTGTAATTGAACATGGTTACTAGAGATCAGTCCGGTGCTAAATATATGATATCGGACCAAACGAAAAAATTAAATAGAAATATTTCTCGGACCGGATCAAATGGAATAATATTTTTTTAGCTCAATCCAGACCCAGACAAACAACATATTTTAAAACCCGGACCAACCCGAACCAAATTTAAGTAGATTTCTTAAAATCTGACCCGGGACAAAGACCGTTATTAAAACCCCAGACCAGATGGAATTGGGACAAAATTCCCAAAATTAAAATACCGATCAAAAACATTTTGAATTTTATAAACATATCTTAAGTTAATAATAATTAATTAATTATTAATTAGTAATAATAATTATTATTAATATTATATACCTAATAATCTAAAAAATGATAATAGTATTATATGTCTAATAATAACAATTTACTTTTAATTACCTATAGGCCGGCTTGCATGAAAATCAGTCTGTAAATTTCTTACAGACTCTGTAACTTATTCATTCGGTAAGTGCTATGGGATCTGTAAAATTGCAAAGGTATTGCACAAACGATAAAAATCAATGTTTATACCATGTATACCAAATAACTTATATCAAATTTTATTATACATTATGTGCATCAACAATAAATTCTTCATCGCTAGATGATGATGATGATGATGATGATGTCGAATCCATTTTTTAATTATGAATTTAATAATAATTATAAACTTAAAGTGATGAAAAGTACACAAAAAACTGAAAAACATGTTATGATTTATGTGAATAGTGTAATCACAGAATGATGACAACAATAATATTGATAATATACTCTTATCAATATTTTAACCGATCTGTAAAAGTTACCGAGCGAAAAACGCGTGTGTGACTTACAGATCTGTAACCTATAATTTACCGAGCCGTTATCACTAAATGGTGTTTGTGCAACACCATATTTTATTTACCGAGCCGTTAGTGCGTTACCGGTCGATAAACTATCTGTAAGTAGCTAATGAACATTCATGCAACCCGGCCATAGAATAATATATTATATTGAACTTATCTACTCGTCAACTAGTTCAAAGAAAAACAGAAAAACAGGAGACATTAAAAATTCAGAAAATCAGAATAATGATTATAATTATATAATATGGGTAGTAGGTTACATTATATATATATACGGCCAGATTCATAGAATACTCTAAGAAAATACTTAAGAAAACTTAGTAAAGAATATTCTTAGAAAATATTTTAAGTCAGTATTCATAGAAAAAACTATATTAACATTTTTCTAAGAATTATCTAAGTTATAAGTTAAATCTTAGATTTAGAAAATGTAAATATC
>JAIPRL010007212.1:0-24324 GCA_025469235.1 Pemphigus obesinymphae
TTAAGCCCAAATAGTTGGTAAAATGAGATTTTAAGACCTGGGCAAAAATTGTGATTTTCAATGATGAATAACACGACTAAAAAATAAAATTAAAATAACAGCCTCGATCGATCCCTAGAAAAAAAATGATATGAGTTATGTATACTACACCGAAACTACGCTCAGAATCGTTTTATTGAATGCTATGATTTATCATTGCTTTCAAATTCAATACATCCACCAAAAGTACCCTGCCCAGTAGCGAAGTGTATCCACCAATACTGACACCCGACGAGCGAAGTGCTTCCACAACTTAATGACCGGCTTTTTTTTTTATTTTGTTGTAAGTTTATTTCTTCCATAGATGGTGCGAATGCCTTGTGATGATTCTCGTGATGATTGTTCCTTTACTTCAATGGATCTTTCACTTGTTGGCTGACGTCTTCTCATTTCAACATATTTTACTAATTTTTTTATACCTGTTATTATGAATAATACTATATTAAGAAGTATAATAGAACTGATGACATATAATAAGTAATTATGTGTATGTTGGTTCTTTTTTAAATCTTCCAAATATTTTTGTTTTCGAATTACAGCTTCAATTTGAAAGCTGGAACTGGATATTTGATTTAAATCAGTCATCTTATTTGTTATGACATGTTGGTCCTTCATGATGTATTCTCGTGAGTTATCTTCAGTAAAATAGGTTTCTTTTATTATTGATTGAGGAATAAAATCTACATATTCTTCTTGATTGATGATTTTACTTAGCATTAATATGTCCCGTGTTGCGTATGCCTTGCATTTTCATTTAATGTTAATAATCCTATTCCTTCTAGTAGATGGTTGTCGGATCTCTTATCATCATCACAAGTTATGAATATTATTTCATTGTTAGTTATATATAACCATTGGTTTTTTAACTGAAGTTTGTGAAAAATAGTAGTGGCTAGTCGAAAATGCATCATATTGCAGTTTTCTGGTACTTCCTTAGGATTTTGCAAGAGAGTGACTTCGCAAATTGGTCAAATACTACGAGGATGTAAAGGGTAAATTTCAGGACAGATAAGGAAATAACGTGCTTGTTTACAAAGCGTTCGATCAAAATCATTATAGGTCGAGTAGAGTTTGTTAGATCTACTAATTGCTAAATAATTATGATTAGGTTTTACATACAAACAATTATTATTTATACATATAGGTTAAGGTATTAAATAATATAAAGTTAGTACATTTTGATAAACTAAAGGTATGCTTAAAATAAATACAATGTTGTCATTAGAATAATATATTGTCATATCTGAAAGTTTAAGCATTTCCTGTATATTATCCTCATTTATTTCTATTGGCAAGTCTGTACCAATTGGTAACCATATTTTAATATCCCTAAATTGCCTAAGTAACTCTTCGGGTCCTAAAAGACTAGGGTGAATATTTCCTATTATAGCAGTTTGGATGATTTCGAAAAGAGTATTAGTGTCTAATATTTGTTGCTCTAATATTAAATTCATTAAAGTAAAATGATTAGTTTACCCTCTCTACTCACTATTTCTTTTTTTAATGTTCAATTTCGCCAATAATGATTATTAACTCCCTTTCTTTGTCTATTTTTATTACTTTCGTTTGTTATGATAAAATATTAATTTCCTTATCATTGGTCTCTTGTAATTTCTGTATATCGCTATTTACTTTGAACAGACAATTAATGTCGCATAACCCGAAAATAACTTTAGCAGCATTGGTCCATATTTTTTTACAGGGTATATTTCTTCTATTCCTACTTGTGTGTCCAATTGACTTAAATATTAGTTGTCTTTTCGTTTCGACTTGATTCACTAATAATAAAAAAACTAAATGTAGATTATTACAATTTGTGGTGGTTGTCAGATTAGATGCCAATCTAACCTTGTCACATAAAAATTTTGCTCCTTCTATATACGTATATAACATCTGAGTTTGTTCTTTGTAGTATGTTATATTTAAATATGCGGTTAAGTCCCATTTTGTTGTCATGAGTTTCAATGGTCCTCTGTTTTCGAAATAGAGTCCAGATTTTTGTAGCAAAGGCTCATCGGAAAACTTCCGCGTCCCGGTTACCAGATATCCCGAAAATAACAGAATACAAGATCTGAAAAAATTTATTTATTTATTTATTTATTTTTTTTAATCTAAATAATACATGCATATATAATCTATATTATATATCTATAGTGTTTAATATTTTATAAAATTTCCTCCGTTAACATTATGGTTCAGTTTCAAAAAACTTTTTTACATTGTTTTTATGTATTCTGTATCCATTTCTACCTAGTAATATTTTTGTTACTATGCACATGAGTTACTACATATGACCCTGACCAATTACGACTCAAGGTATTTCTTTTATTATGTTCCTTTATTAATACCTTTTCTCCGACATGGAGTTTTAATGGGTTAATTGATTGATCATAATATCTTTTATTAGTTTCTTTTTTATTTATTAAGTTATTTCGTGCTATTTTATGTGTTTCTTTCATTACTCGTTTAAGATCAAAAACATAGTTATCATAATTGTATTGAGGTTCTGGTTCTCTAAGGATAGTTGATGGAATATTTGGTTTTCTTCCGAATACAATTTCGTATGGTGTAAACAAAGTTGAAGTATGAACGGTTGTATTATAACAAAATGTTGCATAACAAAGAAGCGTGTCCCAATTATTGTCTTTGTCTACAAAGCTACGTAAATAATTTTTTAGAGTTTTATGTGATCGTTCTAAAAAACCGTTTGTTTGCGGATGCCAAGGAGTGGTCTTAGTTTTTTCTATATTAAGAAGTTTACAAATTTTTTTAAAAAAATCGGAGAGAAAATTCGTTCCACAATCAGTTAAAATTGATGTAAGAATCCCGTATATACACACAAAACATTCAACGAATACTTGCGCGACCGTTTTGGCGTTGGTAGTAGCCAATGCTATAGCTAATGCATAACGTGATAACTCAACCTGTATAGTTAACATATATATATATTACCTAGCGTGGATGGTGGTAGTGGCCCTACTATGTCTAAACATATTCTTTCGAAAGGTTTAGTTACCGTGGTTGTAATTAGCATAGGTTGTTTTATTTTCCTATTTGATTTATTTTTTGGCATATTTCAAAATTTTTTATATATATTTGTACGTCTTTTTTCAAATGTTTCCATTGATAATGAAGTTTAAAACGTTTCACAGTACGTGAAATTCCCGAATGACCGCCTACAGGTGTATTGTGATAATCATAGATAATATTTTGTTTTTCTTCGCTACTGAATGATTGTTCTGTATATATTTTCACCGATATACTTGTATTTTTAAATACGTAACGAAACATTGTGCGTATACGTTCATAGATAGTTAAGGTCGTGACCCCTTCTAAACGAGTAATTGAAAATTGATTAATATTATTATTGATACAAAATTATTTTATCTCGTGTATAGCTGTTAAAAATGTTTCATCGCTAATTTCTAAGTGATAAGTTTCCCGTAAATTATAAAATATAATCATTCGTTTTGATTGCTTGAGAGTAATGAACTTGTTACCATGTTCAAATATAATGTTATTATTAATTTCATTATTATTTATTATTCCACGTATTCCTGGATGTGTGATAATTGAGTCATTAGAAATAGGTAATATTAGATTTTCAGTTGGGTCAGCGTTTTTAATGCTGCTGTCCTCTTCCGTAAATAAGGCGTTAAAAATAATTTTTTTTTCTGCTTTTGTAAATAAATCATAATAATGTTTGATTTGTTCACTGTTTTTCATGATATTAATTCGTGATAAACAATCAGCGTTGGAATGCTGTGAACCTGCTCTATAAATAATTTCATAGTCGTATTCCTCTAATTATAATCTCCATCTCATTAATTGAGATGAAACATCTTTTATGTTAAATAAATAAGTTAGTGGTCGGTGATCAGTTATAATTTTAAACTTTTGTCCATATAAGTATGGTCTGAAATATTTTACTGCCCATACAATTGCTGAGAGTTCTTTTTGTATCACGCTATAATTTGTTTCAGCTTTATTTAGTGTTCGGTTCACGTATACTATAGGTTGATCTTTTGGAATTTCTCCCTGTGATAACACTGCGCCTATTGCATATTAACTTGCGTCGGTCATTAAGTTGAAATTTCCCTCTTCCCACTTTGGATAAATTAATAAGGGTGGATTATTTAATACTTGTTTAAGTTCTGAAAAAACATTTTCGCATAAATCCGTCCAATTAAAATTTACATTTTTTTTTGTAGTAAATAAGTTAATGGTTTTGCAATTTTTGCAAAGTTATCGACAAAACGTCTATAATAATTTAATAAACCTAAAAATGATTTAATGTCCTTAGCATTTTTCGATCTAGAATAATCTTTAGCACACTGAATTTTATTTGGAACAGGTGATACTCCTGCTTCATTTATAACATGTCCTAAATATAACACCTCTTTTCGTAAGAAAGCACATTTATTCGGTTGTAATTTTAGTTTATGAGTTTTTAATCTGTCAAAAACCTGACTTTATTTCTGTTGATGATCTCTTAAACTTGAACCGTGAACTACAATATCATCGAGATATGCGGTACACATCTCTTCTAAACCCATTAAAATCGATTTCATTGCCCTTGTAAAGATGGCTGGAGCTGAGCTTAGACCAAAAGGCATGCGTAAATATTCATAGTGTCCAGATTTTGTAGAAAATGCGGTCTTATGAACATCGTCTTTATCAATCCAAATTTGGTGATATCCACTAGCTAGATCAAGTGTCGAGAAGTATTTTGATGAACCTAAAGATTCAAAAATTTCTAATAAATTTGGTAAACAATATGCTTCGTTTTCCGTTACCTCATTTAATTTACGAAAATCTACACAAACACATAATTTTTGCCTTCCCTCGGAATCTGCTTTTTTCTTTAACACAACTAATGGAAAATTAAATGGTGATACTGAATTACGAATAATATTATCTTTTTTCATTTCTTGTACTTGTTTTTCTATTTCCTCTTGATATGCCCAAGGTAGCCTATAGGGTCGAATGTTTATTGGTTTTATACGACACGGCGTATTAATTTTATGTGTAACGATATCAGTCGATGTTAGTCGATCCCCCTCAAGAAAAAAAATATCAGAGTACTTATTACAGAGGTCGAAAAGGTTATCCCGTTCCTCATTATTTAAATGTTTGGTTTTTAAAGCATTTTTGAATAATTTAATTATATTTTGGTCAAACTCTGTACTTTGTTCTGCATTTTGTGAATTTCTTTCAATAAAATATACGTTTTCATTATACGGTCCCAATTAATATTACTTGTAGTTAATTGATCAATTTCGAATGGTTGCTCAGAAATATTAATTATATTACTTACTATTTTATTATTTTTTACAGGACTTAGACTGTTTGCTATTATTACATGATCATTTACATCTTGTTTTTGAATAGTTATAATTTCGTGATTTATTGATTCATCGGTATTAATAAAAAGTATACAGTTACTTCTTGCTGGTACAATAATAGGTTATATGCGTATTTCTTCAATTTTTTTAGGAATAATTAACACATCTTTATTTAGATCTAAAACAACTTTATTTTCTGGTAAAAATTTTAACCCAAGTATACCTGACTCAGTTATTATTATTATTTTTTTATTATTATTAGTACAGGCTATAACCCAAAAAACAAATAATATACAATACAATTATTAATGTAGAATGATAACTTAATGTATAAGAAAAAGCAAAAAGAACAATTAGCAAGAGAAAACTTGTTTACAAATAATGAAAAACAGAATAATTAATGATAAATGATAAATGAAAATAAGGTAAGTAATCATGGCTTAATGGTAAAAGACGGGTCATTATTGGCTGCACGCATAAGTCGTAAGATAGGTGAGGAATCGAGAAAGAGAGAAGGAGAAGGTGGGATAAGGAAAGTAATTGTTGAACGGGTTGAACGAATTTGAATTTTAAAGTTTATAAGGGATATAAGTTCATTGGAATCAAGATATTGCTTAATAATGGACGAATAGAGTTGAGCACAATAGTTTCAAATAATTTAGAAAGTTGGGAAAGGGTAGTTATTGGACGGTAATTAGAGACAAATGTTGGATTTCCAGATTTGAGTATAGGAATGATAGAGCCTAATTTGAGAGATGAAGGAAAGTCCCAGAATCAAAGGACTTTTTACATAGAAGGTAGATGGGCCAAAATAACATCTCTTAGGATATAAAGAAAGTGGCCTTGAATACCGTCCGGTCCGATAGATTTAATATTACGAAGAGAGGACAAAATTTTACTAACATCATCGATTGTAAATTGAACACTAAAAGATAAGAAGGAGTATGAGGGAAGGCAATTTGGAGAAGATAAAGGTTTGGGGAGAGGGGAGCGGATAGAAGAAAAGTAATTAGAGAAAAGATTAGCTACATCACTAGGGGAAGATGAAAAAATACCATCAAGTTCAACACGAGTTGGTAAGGAGTGTGAAGAGCGGGTTTTCAGTTATAGGAAAATTATCAAAAACAACATCAAATATTGTAAGAAAGATTGCCTGATCGATTTTTAAATTAATTTCTACAGTACCAATTGTGTTTACCGTGTTTGGACTAATGCCCTTAATATTCCGTTAATTTTTTTCATTTACTATTACCCGTCCTTTTAGTGTTGATAGTTTTATTACGTTAATTTCGGCCCCACTATCGATAAGAAATTGAGTGTTTGATTGTTCAAAAGCATCAGAATCACATATTATATGAGCTCCATTTATGGGTGTTATTACGCGTATATTATTATCGTTTTTAATATTTTTTACCGACCCATCACTGTTTGAACTGGAACTATCACCCTGCTCTTTTTTTTTATTTTCGTTAAAAATACGTTTTATACATTATTGGATATTTTGATTTTGTTTTTTACAATATTGACAAAATTTAACATTATTGCCGGAATATTCTTGTTTAATATTGGTATTATTGCCTCGATAATTATTGTTATTTGAATTATTGAAATGTGGTAATTTATGTTTACTAGTCCTACACTCGTTTGCATAATGTCCTATCTTATCACAATTATGGCATTTAATTTTACTTTTATCTTTATTCTTTTGACTTTCGTCATTAGAATTACTATTATTACGCTTCCAAAATGAATTTCCGTTTTTTCCATTATGATTATTACCAGAAAATGTTTTTTCCTGTTCCATAGCTAAAATTACAGCTTCTTCTAGATTTTCTACATTTCGCGATAGTAAAATTATTTGAATTGATTTATTAACTCCTGATATAAATACACTTAATGCGTTTGATTTAACGGTTTGAGCAATTTTTTTAGATTCTGCTGTATTTTTATCCTTTGTTAATGCATTAGTTAGTTCATGATAAATTTTTTCTATACGCGTCGCAAGATCTTTAATAGATTCATTGTCATATTGCCTCGTTGAATATAATTGTTTTTGTAAATACGGAGTAGAGTAAGAAGTTCCAAAAATTGTTCGGAAATATGATTTTAATTCGTCCCATGTATTAATATCCCGATATCGAGTAGATTCAAATACTTTACCACTTAATTGAGAGACAATTTTCTGTAATATTATTACTTTATTTAAATCGGAAACGTTAGATAAAACAAATCACCTTTTATTATAAAAGCGGAAAGGTCAGATTCGGCGCCCCCATTAAATGATGGTACGAGTTTAATCGCGATGCTAAAATTAAATTGTTCTTGAACGTTTGTAGCCATATTAATTATATTATTAATAACTGACAAATTATTACCTCTAATCGTTTCGTTTAAATCGATTAATTTATTAGTATTATCGGTATTTTCCGTGTCAAATGTAGCTGTTAAATGAGAATCGAAAGAACTATTGTTTGTATTGTTTTCCGGGTTAGGATTTTCTCTATTAACTTGACTTCTATTAATCATTTACTTTAAATTAATTTATCATTATTATTTTTAATTTAATTTTAATGCTATTCAAATAACTCTCAGATGTACAACGTATTATAACAATGACTTACAGTATGTTCATGATATTCAGTTGTTGTATGTACTGCTATGGTTGAAATCGAATGAAGTCTCTGAAGGAATGCTCTGATTTGAATGCTCTACTTGAATGCTCTGTTTGAATGCTCTGTTTAAATTTCTCTGTTTGAATTGTTCTGTTTGAATTGTTCGTTAAGCCTTGAATTCGAATGGTTCAACGAAAAGGAGCGGTTCATCGGCGGGTCTCAAACTAGTTATTTTAGTAGTTTATGTAAGAACACAAATCCCAAAATCTTTTCGTTTGATGAAAATGACCCCACACCTGACACCAAACTTTTGTATATGTAGTGCTCCTACTCTACAATACTGTTATTTTACGACGTAGCACCCTTACAGTTCGTTGGTTGTCCGACGTTGTTCCAGGGTTTGACGAGAAGTGCCAAAGGAAAGATTGTAAATGAAATAAAACACTTAATAATTTAGTTAAGTTTTTATTTAAATAAATTTACGTTAATATATATAATTTAAAAACATTTTAATAAAATAATGGTTGACTGGGTTGAACTTAGAGGTACGCGGCGATGTTACTTTGGTGGGTAACGACGTACATAAGTTTAACTCAGGAGTCTAAGATGACAAAACTAGATCTTCCGAGTAACGAGAGCTCTACCCTATTTATATGTGATCTGAGAATGGCGTGATTGTTTGGAAGTAGAAAATGCCGAGTGCGTAAACTTATTATCGACTGATAATCGGTTTACGTAAAACAGAAGAATAAAAAGGTCGTCTATATTAGGAACTGATCATTATAATTGTTCAATAACATGTTTGTGGTAAACAACGTATATACGGTTTACTACACCGTGTACTAACACAAAAGGTCAACGAGCCTAGAAGTTTCCACAGCGTCACATATGACGGTGAAAACGTATTTCTATTTCGAAAATGAATCATTTTAGTCAGTCTTTGCCGTATTTTTATCGAATCATTTGTTTTTCTTATTTCGTGAAATGTTCTTCAAGGCGGCAATCATTAATTCATGGAACTAAAATATATTTCTTGCTGAGTAGGATGGAAGATGGCAATTTTATATTGCTATCTCTCTTCTCTATTCTGGAACGCTGCCCGCTATACAAACTGTATACACATAGCCTATTCATTGTGTATTACCTACGCATACGACGGTGAAAACGTATTTCTATTATAAAATGCGCCTGTCGATGTATGCGACCAGTGGCGTCATTTCAGTTTTTGCTAGACTAGGGCAAAGACTTACTAATTTCTTCTTCTTCTCCTTCGCCTTCTCTCCCAACTATTTGGGGTCGGCCACCCTGGTCCTACACTTCCACTTAACTCTATCTCCCGTATCTTCTTCACTTACTCCCACCTTCCTCGTATCACTCGCCATTACATCCCCCCATCTCTTTTTCGGTCTTCCCCTCCCCCTTTTACCAACAACATGCATTTCCTTTACCCTTGAATATTGGTACTACACAACTCTTTCTCCAAGCTTCTGGAATTTTTCCTTCTACTAGTATCTTATTAAAGAACTTTGTCAGCCATTGTATACCTAAACTTCCTAATACTTTCCATACTTCTACTGGTACTCGATCCGGTCTCACCGCTTTCTTATTTTTCATTTTTCTCACGGCACTCCACACTTCCTCTTCCCTTATTAAATCTACCATACCCAAATTCCACTCTACCCGATCAATTGCCATTCTTGGAAATTCTTCATTTAATAATCCCTCAAAATAGTCTTTCCATGTCTTTATTATTTCTTTTTCCTTTGTTAACACCCTCCTATCCTCATCTTTTATACACCAAACATTTTTAAAGTCCCTGGACTGTTTTTCTCTTTCTTTAGCCAGCCTCTACACTTCTTTTTCCCCTTCTTTAGTAACACTTTTATCGATTTTAAATGGACCCGTTTATGTTGAATTCTGTTAATCATGATTACGACTAGATTTATACCATATTACTTCGTGTGCGGACACTTACATCCAACAATACTACGTTTGTGTACAATGATCATTGATATTTTGACTATTAAAACCACTCTTGTAGGGCGATGAACCTTAATCAACAAATATGTAGGCTCACGGTAAATTATTTCCGATACTCGATATGTATGGATTTAAAGTTTTGAGAAATCTATTAAAAATGACTTGCACATCGGCTAATCTTAAATGTTTACAAGCAAATCTCATAAATACTGATATTTTTAATTATGTGAAGCCTCACATAAGTATATTTGGGAAGTGTACAATAAATTTAGAAGTAAAAGTTTTTTGTATAATAGATATACCTACAACTTTTTCCCCATGGTGCTTCCGATGCTTTTATACTTTTTCTTTATCAGGTTTGCAACTATAAAATTAACTAGTGCATTTTCTCCCGACAACACGATTGGCCATATTTTTGTTGTTATATAATAAAATATTAAATAAAATGGGTAGGTAGGTATTATTAAAACAACCAAAAATAATTTAATCAATCACTGTAATATATTCACAGTTTATTAAATAACATAGATAATTTCAAAGTTGTCAACAATATTAAAATGTACCTACAAAATATAGTGCACTTTTGTAAATGCAATATAAAATGTAATTAACGTAAAATAAATTGATAGTTAAATTTGTTAATGTTAATATGAAATACTTTTTTTTAAAGTTGATGAAAATGGTTTATATGACATAACATTAATTGATATTTGTTATATGATAATTTTTGATAACAATTTCATAAAGTTATTATGAGCAAATGATATTCACAGTAATTTGATGAAATTGATATTAAGAATCAGACGGCAAGTCATGGAAAAAATATTTATCGATTTTAAATGGACCCGTTTATGATGAATTCCGTTAATCATGTTTACGACTAGATTTATACCATAATACTTCGTGTGCAGACACTTACATTTAACAATACTACGTTTGTGTACAATGATTATTGATATTTTGACTATTAAAACCATTCTTGTAGGGCGATGAACCTTAATCAACAAATATGTAGGCTCACGGTAAATTATTTCCGATACTCGATATGTATGGATTTAAAGTTTTGAGGAATCTATTAAAAATGACTTGCACAGTGGCTGATCTTAAATGTTTACAAGCAAATCTCATAAATACTGATATTTTTAATTATCTGAATCCTCACATAAGTATATTTGGGAAGTGTACAATAATTTTAGAAGTAAAAGTTTTTTGTATAATAGATATACATACACCTTTTTCCCCATGGCGCTTCCGATGCTTTTATATTTTCTCTTTATTAGGTTTCCAACTGTAGAATTGACTAGTGCATTTTCCCCGACATCACGATTGGCCATACTTCTGTTGATATATAATAAAATATTAAATTAAATAGGTAGGTATTATTAAAACAACCAAAAATAATTATTAATTCAATCACTGTAATTTATTCACAGTTTATTAAATAACATTGATAATTTCAAAGTTGTCAACAATATTAAAATGTACCTACACAATATAGTGCACTTTTGTAAATGCAATATAAAATGTAATTAACGTAAAATAAATTGATAGTTAAATTTGTTAATGTTTATATGAATTACTTTTTTTTAAAGTTGATGAAAACGGTTTATTTGACATAACATTGAATTGATATTTGTTAAATGATAATTTTTGATAACATTTTCATAAAATTATTATGAGCAAATGATATTCACAGTAATTTGATGAAATTGATATTAAGAATCAGACGGCAAATCATGGAAAAAATATTTATCGATTTTATATGGACCCATTTATGATGAATTCCGTTAATCATGTTACAGCTAAATTTATACCATAATACTTCGTGTGCAGACACTTACATCCAACAATACTACGTTTGTGTAAAATGATCATTGATATTTTGTCTATTAAAATCACTCTTATAGGACGATGAACCTTAATCAACAAATATGTAGGCTCTCGGTAAATTATTTCCGATACTCGATATGTATGGATTTAAAGTTTTGAGGAATCTATTAAAAATGACTTGCACAGTGGCTAATCTTAAATGTTTACAAGCAAATCTCATAAATACTGATATTTTTAATTATCTGAAGCCTCACATAAGAATATTTGGGAAGTGTACAATAAATATAGAAGTAAAAGTTTTTTGTATAATAGATATACCTACACCTTTTTCCCCATGGCACTTCCGATGTTTTTATACTTTTTCTTTATCAGGTTTGCAACTGTAAAATCTTTTTCCCCATGGCGCTTCTGATGCTTTTATACTTTCTCTTTATCAGGTTTGCAACTGTAAAATTGACTAGTGCATTTTCTCCCGACATCACGATTGGCCAAATTTCTGTTGTTATATGATAAAATATTAAATAACATAGGTAGGTATTATTAAACAACCAAAAATAATTTAATCAATCACTGTAATTTATTCACAGTTTATTAAATAATATTGATATTTTCATAGTTGTCAACAATATTAAAATGTACCTACACAATACAGTGCACTTTTGTAAATGTAATATAAAATGTAATTAACGTAAAATAAATTGATAGTTAAATTTTTTAATGTTAATATGAATTACTTTTTTTTAAAGTTGATGAAAACGGTTTATTTGACATAACATTGAATTGATATTTGTTAAATGATAATTTTTGATAACATTTTCATAAAATGATTATGAGAACATGATATTCACAGTAATTTGATGAAATTGATATTAAGAATCAGACGGCAAATCATGGAATAAATATTTATCGATTTTAAATGGACCCGTTTATGATGAATTCCGTTAATCATGTTTACGACTAGATTTATACCATAATACTTCGGGTGCAGACATTTACATCCAACAATTCTACGTATGTGTACAATGATCATTGATCGAAATAAACCTTAATTTTATTATTTGATTATTATTTTATTATTATTATTATTATTATGTATATTATTATTATTATTTTGATTATTTGATAATTTCAAAGTTGTCAACAATATTGAAATGTACCTACACAATATAGTGTACTTTTGTAAATGCAATATAAAATGTAATTAACGTAAAATAAATTGATAGTTAAATTTTTTAATGTCAATATGAATTACTATGAAAATTAAATTATCCAAAATAATTTTAGCTTTTACAAAAATGTTCAATCATTATACGCCCATAAATGCCTCATATTTAATATTTCTCAATTATGATTCTAATACATTTTATAATTGTTTTCATTGAAAATTATAAGTAGCTATATCCTATCTATATAATCGTATTTAAAATACCTAATTAATATGTACAATTGTACTAAAACAATAATAACAATATTTTCTCTAGACAGAAGTTGGAAAATATAATCGGAACTGAATTATGTACAATGAAATATATTTCATATCTTTTTGTAATTCTTCACCATCTCTAAGCTATTTAATACACATCTGAGGCATATCGTCTATATTGTATTGGACTCTTTGTACATTTTTTACAAATGCTATACCAGCTGCCAATCTCAATTATTCACAATAAATAGATAAAGGAGATGTGAAATTGCATAAACCAAATACTGCTTTCCTATGAATGGAACAAAATAGAAGTATATTTTCCCAAAAAAAATTGGAAAAATTTTTTTTTAAAAAAAAGCCATGTAATAAAATATTATTGATAACAAAATCAAATTCTTACTGTAGTTAAAATAGTATTAAAAAAAAAAAAAAACTATGAACTAATATGAAATCAAATTTCTACATTCTATGAATAAAATTAAATTTAGTACGTTAAATTACAAAAATAATATTAAAATACATTAGTCAATGTCAAAACAATGATATATTATGTTATTAACATATACCTTCTATGAGATATTTTCAATATTGAATGACGTACAAAATATATCACATAACCATTAAAAAATAAGGTATTGGATAAAAATACAAAAATATGTTGGACGGAAAAAATAACGAATAAGTATATACTAGCCAAATATACAGAAATAAGAACAATAATAAATTTTTAAAAACAATCAAGGGGTATTATAGCATATGTTATATGTCATATTCAGGAATTGAATGCAGTATAATATAATATGCAATTAAGAAACAAAAACGAACAAGAAGAGTAAGAAACGTAATAATAAACCAAATAATAGTTGATGAAAAAAAAAATGTAACTGAATATATTTAATGACTACTCTAAAAATTTATTATAGTAGATAATTAATATATAATGATTAAATATTGTGAAATAACCAAAGAATGGTTGTTGAAAAAAAAAAACTTGTAAATGAATATAATTTAATGTCTGTTTTGGTAATTAATTATGGTAGATGTTTAATTCTTAATTATTTATGTTGTAAACTAACTAAATTTAGGTTGATGAACAAAAAAAAATGCTACTAAATATATTTAATGACTGCTCTGAAAAATCATATATTGTAGAAAATTAACATATGGGATTATTTAATATTGTAAACTAACCAAATAATGGTTGATGAAAAAAAAAAAATGTAAGTTAATATATTTTAACATCTGTCTAGAAAATTGATTAGGTTGATAATTAATTATTAATTATTTTTATTGTAAACTAACTAAATATTGGTTGCTGAAAAAAAAATGTAACTGAATATATTTAATGACTGCTCTGCAAAATCAATTATTGTAGATAATTAATATATAATTATTAAATATTGTAAAATATAACCAAATATTGGTTGATGAAAAAAAAAAAAAATGTTACTAATTATATTTAATGACTGCTCTGAAAATGTATTATAGTAGATAGATAATTAATATATAATGATTAAATATTTTTAGATAACCAAATAATGGTTGATCAATAATAAAATAAATGTAAATTAATATATTTTAACATCAGTCTAGAAAATTGATTAGGTTGATAATTAATTATTAATTATTTTTATTGTAAACTAATTAAATATTGGATGATGAAAAAAAAAAATGTTGCTTAATATATTTTAGAGACGGCTTATAAAATGTATTATGGTAGATATTAATTTATACATATATTATATTGTAAACTAATTAAATATTAGATGATGAAAAAAAAAAATGCTACTAAATATATTTAATGATTCCTCTGAAAAAACAATTATTGTAGATAATTAATATATGATTATTTAATATTGTAAACTAACCAAATAATGGTTGATGAGAAACAAAAAAATATAAATTAATATATTTTAACATCAGTCTAGAAAATTGATATAGTTGATAATTAATTCTTAATTTTTTATATTGTAAACTAACCCAATATTGGTTGATGAAAAAAAAAGAAAATGTTACTAAATATATTTAATTACTGCTCAGAAAAATCAATTATTGTATATAATTAACATATATTTATTTAATATTGTAAACTAACCAAATAATGGTTCATGAAAAAAAAATGTAACTGAATATATTTAATGACTGCTATATTTAATATACAAATATATAATATTTAAACTATCCATATATTGGTTGATGAAAAAAAAAAAATGTATATTAATTTATTGAATGACTTCTCTGAAAAATCTATTATTGTACCGTAGCGTATAAATTTACCTCGGAACATCCAAAAAATCGGTATATCTCAGCCCCCGCCGGTCCAATCGGAGCAGGATAAGTACTTATAGGGTGGATGGTCTCTTAGGTATAACATATCAAAAGGATCCCCCTTTTTTCTGACTCTTTCGTTACTCCGCTCCGGCTGGGGGTAGAGACTCAGTGATTGGGGCTGCAGCCTCACATTGACCATTGCAACAAGTCCCCTCCTTCTAGTCCGAGGACGTAAAACGCCGTATAGGCCTGATAGGGCTACATACCCTAGGTCGACAGTCAAAGTCCACGCAGAGGAATCTCCTGATACCTCCGGATTTGGGTGTCCCCCATGTGCGGATCGGCTGTCAGGGGTGTGGGGAAGCAACAATGGGGGCTTCGGTGGTAGCCACCCCTTTGTCATGAGTTTCCCCTCGGGGTCGAATTACTTTGGGTTAGACACTCTGGCCACGGCGATGGACGCCACTAAGGCAAGGTGAGAAATGGCAAGGATCTACCGACGCTAGAAAGGAGAGTTGCGTCGATTCAGGAAGAGACGACAATTCAATTCGATTATCTGAGTACCTTGATGGGAAAATTTATAACTTTTGGCGCAGCGAGATAGTGGATAAGCTGGGCAACCTGCTTTCGTTGCTGAAGAAAAGCAGTGACGAGGTGTCCGCAGATTGGAGGCTCAGGCTGGAGGCCGAAATGACCAGAGTGGATTTACACAAAGCAGATCGAAGCTCTGCAGAGCAGATTTCTCCTACCCAAACAAAAATCTTGGAAGCGATCGCTGCCATCGACACCAAAATTAGAGGGCGCAAAACTAATGTAAAACTGGAGAAAACAGCACCATCAGAGTTTAATTTATGTTGTTAACTAACCAAATAGTGGTTAATGAGAAACCTAAAAAAATGTAAATTAATATACTTTAACATCAGTCTAGAAAATTGATTAGGTTGTTAATTAATTCTTAATAATTTTTAGTTCAACTAACTAAATATTGGTTGATGAAAATAAAACATTTAAATGAATATAATTTAATGTCTGTTTGGATAATTGATTATATTAGATGGTTAATTCATAATTATTTATGTTCTAACTAATAAAATATTGGTTGATGAGAAACAATAAAATGTAAATTAATATATTTTAACATCCGTTTAGAAAATTTATTAGGTTGATAATTAATTTATATAAATATATATATATATATATATATATATATATATATTGTAAACTAACCAAATATTGGTTGATGAGAAAAAAAAAATGTTACTAAATATATTTAATGACTTCTCTGAAATATCTAGTATTGTACCGAAGCGTGTAAATTTACCTAGGAACAACCAAAAAATTGGTATATCTCAGCTCCTGCCGGTTCGATCGGAGCTTGATAAGTACTTATAGAGTGGGTGGTCTCTTAAGTGTAACATATCAAAAGGATCCCCCCTGTTTTCTGACTCCTCCATTACTCCGCTCCGGCTGGGGCTAGAGACTGAGTGATTGGGGCTCTAGCCTCGCATTGACCATTGCAACAAGTCCCCTCCTTCTAGTCCGAGGACGTAAAACGCCGTATAGGTCTGATAGGGCTACATTCCCTAGGTCGACAGTCAAAGTCCACGCAGAGGAATCTCCTGATACCTCCGGATTTGGTTGCCCCCCCTGCGCGGATCGGCTGTCAGGGGCGTGGGGAAGCAGCAATAAAGGCTTCGGCGGTAGCCACCCCTTTGTCATGAGTTCCCCCTCGGGGTCGAATTACTCTGGGTTAGACACTCTGGCCACGGCGATGGACGCCACTAATGCAAGGCGAGAAATAGAATGCAAGGATCTGGTTTAATTAATTCTTAATTTTTTTTATTGTAAACTAACCAAATAAAAAAAAAAAATGTTACTAAATATAATTAATGACTGCTCTGAAAAATCAATTATAGTAGATAATTAATTTATATATATATAATATTGTAAACAAACCCAATATTGGTTGATGAAAAAAAAAAAAAACATTACTAAATATAATTAATGACTGCTCTGAAAAATCAATTATAGTAGATAATTAATATATAATTATTTAATATTGTAAAATAACCAAATAATGGTCGATGAAAAAAAAAAAAAAAATGTAAATGAATATATTTAGATGTCTGTCTAGAAAATTGATCACGGTAGATAATTATTTGGATATCAAAATTAATATTTTAAATAATCTTACCTATAAACACGAATAAATGATGAAATTTATAGAATTTATAAAATAATTCTGTAATAATAATTATTGTTCTCTTAATTATCAAAAAAAAAAAAAAGTTTTTATATTTATGAAATTACAATATATTTTATAATTTATTAATTAAACTTGTGGTGAATTTGATGTCAAGTTTATTTCAAGACTATAATTTTAAAAACAATTTTAATACATTATTAGATATTGGATAAAAAATTAAAAAATAAAGGAAAATAATTTTATAATATAAAAGTTATATTAAAAAAAAAAACTACAATTATTTGATACAAACTATTAATTAATTATAAGAAAGACATTTGTTATTTTTCCTACTACATCACTTTAAAATCAAATATTCTCCAAATTAATATTTAAATTAACCTAGTTATCTTTGATGTGAATATTTAAATGCATTCAGAAATTTATATTAGATTAATGTCATTTAAACGTACAATCTATCTGTGAACTACAACTAATTAATTATTAAGAATTCTGAATTTTGTATGTAGCTGGGTATAATATAAAGTTTTATTAACATTTTAAACGGGTGCAGAAAAAAGAAAACAGCAGAAGAAATGCTAATATGGGATATATAAATTTTTTTGACAAAATGTTGAAAATCCTACACATGTGCCATTTTTTAAAAATTAAATCTCAACTTTACAACTTTCCATAAGATAAATGAATAAATTATTTGTGAAAAATGTATTAATTTAATTCATAATGACTACACACATAAAATTACATTTTGGAATTTGTGCATGTTCACTACTAATTAACATTAAAAAATAATGGTTCTTCAGGTAGTGTATTTTTAGAGTACCTATAATATGAGAAACATTTTATTTTTGAAGCTTATTAAAATAAATGTAGTATCTTGCCAATTTTCACATATATACAAGAAATAAATTGATATAAATTGTTAAAAAAAATTGTATTTAATTATTCAATGATATTGTGTATTATATATTTTTATTTCATTAAAGTTTTTATTAGATATAGAAAAAAATATGTATAATTTTAATAAAAAAAAAAAATCTTAATTGTCATTTGTACATTTCACAAAATTTTGTTATTTATTTTTTAAATTTAAAGCAACACATGCAACTATTCAAATTTGTTTTTAAATATTTATGACAGAAAAAAATATTAATTTGAAAAAAAAAATAAATGGAAATATAAAAATTAAAGAAACACATATTTATCCACATGAATAATACATTAATTTCTATTCTAAAAATATATACATTATATATCTTTCTTTTTTGCCCTAAATGTAAGTTTCATTATTTAAGATATTGTATTTATAGGTACTTATTTAAATTAACAGATACGCCTTCATGATTTCATGTAATTATTAAATTGTTAGAAATCATAATTTAAATTAAATTTAAAAGAAATAAAAATGATTGAACTTTAAGTAAACGTAATTAATAATTAATTTAAAAGTATTATATAAACAATAAAAACACAAAATTACGTATTTAAATGAATACGTACCTAGTAATTTGCAGTTGCATGTTTTTGTTGTTAGAATACCTATGGGAGATGTTTATGTTTAAACATACATATAATATAGATACCTAAATATAGGTAAAAATAATATATTTATTAAAAATAAAATATCAGTTTTTAAGTTATTCAAAACTAGAAGAAAACAATATTAAATTAATTTTTCTTTATTATTTATTGATTGTACAAAAATTTTAAATTTTGATAAAGATAACGTACATTGTTGATTAAAGTGGCTTCAATATGAGATAAAGTCTTATACTCAAGTAATACACCTTAAACACATCTTGTATAACTACGAATATTATGACATTATATCTATTTAATAATTCAGTCGATGTTATCGGTTAGGTTATAATCAATGACTATAGGCATTCAAGTGTAATAGTACAACAAAAATTTTCCTATTTCCATTTTTTTCGATTATCAAATCGGATTTTTGGAAAAATGACACATTCAAAATTAAAATTTCAAACGCTATAATTTTTTTATTTTAATCATTATATGAATATTAAAAAAGAAATACGGAATTTAATTTCAAAATCATAAGTTATATTTATTTCGTAATTTAGGGAATTAAGGGAGGGGGAGGGTAAATATTTAAAATAATTCTCGAATATGCGTATTGTAATCTAAATAAATATACAAAGTCAGAATTCCAGATAATATAATAGGGAGAAAGAAATATGCAATGTTCCATGATTTTTGAACACGCTGTATATATAATTAACCAATGTGTGGTTTCTCGCTTGTTTTGTTAATTTCCTGTTGATCTTGTTCAATAAATTATACATGATAAACCAACTATTTTTGGATTTTCTTCTTGAAAGAAAACATATTGTTATAGCTCAATAAGCTGTCGTTATTATAATTTTCACAGTTTGCCACGGACACTGCGATGGCATAAAATTTGATAGATGTAGAATTTAGAACGACGATATAACAATACCGAATGTAAGCATTGAAAGTCCAACATTACAAAAACTATTAAAGTACCCTTCAAAACAAGTTTGGTGGGCCAAACTCATCCATTTTCAAAATCCAACTCCAGGCAATAGACGTGACCTGCCTTCAAGGTGGTGACTGTGGTTCTCAGAGTCTAGGGCCAACTCTTTTAAAGGATGGACCGCAAGCAGCATAGACAAAAAATTTAATTATGAAATAATGTTATTTCCCGCAAAGAAACAAGATACTTTGATAGAAAACTTTATTATTTGATTTGTTTTTGACAAAGTTGAGTGTTATGTAGTTTCTGGATCATTCGATAACGGTGAGCAGTCTCACTTTATACACGAATTTTATCCAGCGGTTCCGCTGGGCTTCAAAATAGTCAAAATACCGAAATATCGTATTTTATATAAATTCATAACAAATATGATAGAGCACGTGAGAATATCGTTAAAAGGCCAAAACGATAAATTAATTAATTTTCGAGAAGAAACTGTGAACGTACGGCTCCTCGTTAAAAATGGGTTTTAAGTTGAATACGAATAAATATAAGAGCAGCTATGACAGTAGACCCATTATAATAAAGACTATCAACAAGCGTATACCTATTTTTAATAGAAATAATATTAAAAAGACTCTAACCAAAAAAAACCGTGATTTTTTACGTTTAATCTCCTCTACTGCGTTAAGTAATAATAATAATAATAATATTGAAAAATGGTAATGAAATACATATTTCTATACAGAACAGAGATTCGTACACTGTGCCTATATAGAAGGTTCGATAACGAAACCGGCCGATATGAAGGTCGAGGTAAATATCGCTCATAATGGGTTTGCGAGTTTGTTTAACGAAATAAAATACCAGATAAATTCTGTTTAAGTACAGAGAATGAAAAAACCTGAGGTCTGTAGTAAAATGAAAGGCTACTGTTCGTATACATCGGTGGACATAAATTTTTTGCAAAACGCGGCATGGTATGACGTTTACAACAATAACAATTTCGTAAAAGACGGTTCGTTTATTGGATGCATACTGTTAAAATACGTTTTTAGGTTCTGCGAAGGTTATAATCGTATATTAATCAATTGCAATCAACAGCTGATTTTAAATAGATCTATGTCCAATTTGAGTTCGTTAAAATTTACCGAGGTGGTCGGTGAATCGGTTGCGCTCGAATAGATAAGATCCAAAATGAGACAAGTCAAGGTGGTATTGAGAAAAGTGCTATAGAAATTACCAGTGGTGAAGGTAAATGATCGAAAAAGATTGAAGCTGTTGAAAATCGTCGATAGTAAAAAAAGTTATAAATTGCGCGTTCAGAAATTGGGAACTCTGTGAGTATCTTAATCTTCCGCAGACGAAAAAACGTGGATGGTCAAGACTTGTTTGCAAGTGGAAAAATTCACGTGTTTAATTATCGCTTTTAACAATAAGCAGATCGTAAGCCGATATTGATGATTTTTCTGTCCACAAAGTCCGTAAATTTCGTTTAAATTATACACTCGAAAAAAAAAATTGTGCTAAACACGGGTGTAACTCTAGTGCGTTCTGTGCAAACTAACGCATAATTAAAAATTGTTCAACCTTATTGGCAAACGTGCGTGCGCGTGTGACTTCATTATACTTAATTAAAGTAATGCAGAAATTGTTTGTACTGTATTATCTGAAAATAAATTAACGACGCGGTTCGTGGAAATTTTTTGTTTACATCAAAAATATTGCATAATAGTCCGTGAACTCATATCTTATTATTCCAATACGCCTGCCGCCTGCAATTTAAAGGACTTATACATAACGTAATGATTTTTTTTTTTAGATAAATACGCCGAATAACAGGACGCGGTCGTTAAATTTAATCGGTTCGCGATCAGCCGGAGTCCGAAAATCCGTCGAAGACGTTAAAAAAAAATTAATATTATAATAATAATTATATTATATTATTATATAATATTATGCCAATAACAATATAATGTGTATAAAATTTGAGAAAAACGGCGGCGGTGGTTGTCGGGCGGGTGGGGAGTTTCTGACGGATAGACGTTGCGGGGTGGGAGTGGATGTGGCGGATGTGAATATTTCAAAATTAATTTATTGATAAATATACATTTTTTAAATAATTATTTATTTTAATATTATTTGAAAAACTTGATAAAATATTGTAAATTTCACCTATTTATACAGAATAAGTTTAATATATCACAAGAACCAAAAATTATTAGGACTTGCATATTTTTAAACCGGTTACGTACTGTATTATTTTTGTGTTGTGTGTTGCTTGCCTATTACAGCTTGATTCATCATTTGAACATCAAATCTATTTTCAAATATTTTCAGAAGAATAAAGTTAAACAAGTGTAAACGTCTTTTCTTTTAAAACTTAATTAATTATAATCTTTAAATAATTTAGCTTAATCAGATAAATATTAAATGAATAAAACGGAAATGATATATTTAAATATCAATTATAAAAAATACATTATTGCAGTACAAAAAACGTCAAAATAATAACAACAGAAATAAGTACACAAACGCCTTACAGCCATTAAAAAATATAGCCAAAAGATCTAAAATTTCACTAGAAATTAATAAAACCCGCTTTATCTCAATGCCACCAATTATCATGGATAGGTAAAATCATTTTCATCAACTATAGCAAGAATATCAGAAAATTTATTCTAAGTTCTCTGAATCTAATTTTGCAGCCATTAATTCTAGACACGCCACTGCCGGAATGGAGTTGTCTATGATGGATTATGAATGGTAATGAGCCGTGCATGAATTTCCCATGAAAATGCCCAATTCAGGCACGTAGCTAGAATTATTTCCGTAGGTGGTCAAAAAAACTCAGAGACGTACTTTTCCCCAAATAGTGAAAAATGTTTTCTAAAATGAGATATAAGCAGAAAGGCTTAAAAGAATTAAGAAGACCAACTCATGCCCATAACTTTTCTAAAGGGACTTGTACCTATACGATTTTAAATTAAGTCAAGTGTTGTGACCTTCCCGGTTGAACCGTTCAGGTCTGTTGAAAGGAAGCAGTTGTAGGTTGATTCCAGTTGACGGTTAGGAAATTTGGTAGTGTAGTAGGTCGTTCAAAACAAACGTAAATCCGTCGGTGGTTATGAATGGTTTATTGAGTATTTGAGTCGGTTATTAACAAGAGTATAAATAATGAACATATAAAATAATAATAATATATACATAATAATATGTACAACTTTAACTTGACGTATCGAGAACTCGACTGACGTCACACTCCCTAACACGATCGTGCGATCGTGCGACGGCAGGCAGGAATTCGTTTAGCCAGCAAAATACCCCGATTGTACGTATATATGACAACATATAGGTATATTTCGTAACACAAGTATGAGTGGTGAAAGTTGGGAATCAGCCACCAAATTGAAATCCTGTTTTACCCTAACCTACCAATTATTTTCTACTATTACCTACTCATTTTATTTTTATTCAAGTATCATAACTAGATATACATATACGTACCTATACAGGTATACTAAAATGTATTCTTAAGATTTTTTTAAACTGTGAATTTTATGTCTACAAATTTAGTAGCAGTTTTTACCTATATTCCAGTAGTGAATTCGCATTAAGTTGGTAAGTACTTTAGAGAGATCATTTCGATTTTTTCAGTATTTTTTTAGGGCGTACAGAACAACTGCCAAAAAATTACATAAAAACTGTAAAAATACAATTTTACAAATTTGAGATTTGTTATTTCTTCGTAATTCCGAAGATAATATTCCTAGAGACTTGAAATTTTCACCATAAAAGTATGCTAAATTAACGTAAGTTAATTGTAGGTTATATTCGAGTTTTGGTGAAAATATTGGTCTAAGTACTTGAAATTTTTACAAAGTATGCACATGCTTAATTTTTATATTGATTTACTATATTTTTCAAAAATACAGTTTTTATATCAATTTTAGATTCTGAGTGTAGCGAGGAAGCTTATGGTTTTACAATGATGTTTATTTTATTTATTTTATTTTTTTTATTTTTTTTTTTTCTGTAAACAATTTTTCTACCAGAATGAGTGCTCCGATCTTTACACTCATACCCGGTTTCCGGTAGCAAATTGCATCTAGTTGGTACTTTTAAGAGGTCATTTTTCGATTTTCATAATAGTTTTT